>SCLD01166178.1:0-47760 GCA_004367895.1 Oikopleura longicauda
CACAGGGTAGGTTATACCCGGTGGACCAATTTTGAGTTTTTTAATGATTTTTAGGCTGGCTACTTTAGAACTCCCAGACCAAACAAAGGTCAAATCAGGTCAAGACTAACGAGTTTTTAAGTTTATTGTCATTCATCTTAAAAACGTTAAAAACAAAAATACACCAGTGGTAATACACTCCATGTACACTTAAGTTAAGGACAGACTTAAGTTAACGATTGTCATTTTTGGACGCTCAAGTTAATGTTTTTTAAAAAACTAAGGTTTTGCGATGATAATCTGTCATATTCAAAAGTAAGAAACTTTTGTTAACGAGCACTTTTCGGTGAAATTTACTTGAGTAGCGCTGATTTATTCTCTATGGATATTTTTCGGCTTTTTTTCATACTTTTTTACCAACTAATAGCGTCTAAAAGAGATTTTTTCGCTATCGGCCTTCAAGATGAATTTGTTTTCGTTATGGACGGTTAAGTTAACGTTTGTCATTTTTGGACGATTTTTGTGAGACGTAAAGTGTTAAGTGTACATAGAGTGTAATAACACTGCATGCTAATTGATCAAAATGATGATATGAGTCATATCATATGACCATCTTGTGGATAATTTTCACCGAAATACAGATCATAAAACTGAATATTAGGCGGCTAGTCAAAAAGATTTAGCTGTTTGTAATTGCGTATTTAATGATATGATTCGGCGATGATTATAAACGACATTAATCACGATCTAAAATCACAAAACCAAACAATAAGATAATAACTATGATGAACTATGATTAAGTTTATAATCGTACAAGTTTTAATCACGAAGTGGGGTGCGTCTTCCCGATAATCATTGTCTTCCCGAATTCCACGTGGGGAAGTTTAGAGACGACGACCATCAGTAAGACACACCCCACTTTACCATGTTGACCGTTCGTACGAACCGAAGTAGGAAACTTCTCAGCGGAAGTTGATCACAAGTATTTCTGTAAGACTTACCAGTCACTTACATCTGGGGAAGTAACTTGCATCTGATTTGAGAGGCTTTTCGACGATCATCCTTAAACAGATGATCTTACACGTTTCATATCTAGTCAGATTTAGCCTCTGGCGATACAATGTTTTGGATTTTTGTATGGTTCAATAATCACTTTTCAGAAATAAATCTCAAAGATAAAAAAATAAAGATTCGATCTTACGATTGCTTATCAACTAGCTCAAGAATCTGCATAACAGCTTAAAGAGAAATACTCGAATCTCGAAAAACCATAGATAGTGCCCAAAATAAAGAGTGGGCGATCGTGGCACGGCTGAGGACTCCTTGAAGCGTGATTCAAACGAGACAAAGACAGACCATGACATCATTGTTTTAATACGAGAGAAGTTCAACAAAATATTAGAAGTTCAAATAACGAAATAATAACGATTTGAAAATATTTTGGAGGCACAAAGAAAAAAATATTGAAGAGAAGAGGGTTGACCGAGAACTTTTTTTCAATTGGGATGACCTTTATTTTACGAACAGACAAATAGCAGAAAATTAAAGAAAAAATTCGAACGAAAACACGGGTTCTACAAAAACTTATATTTCGAACTGATGTTATAAGTTACGGATATAACAAAATCTTATAATCCGAAAATTTGAAGTACACCTAGAGACACCTGATTATCCTGTATAGATTCCAGCATTCTTGAGACATCTAGATAGAAAGATAAGAAAGACCCGTGAAAATTCTTGAATCAAAAAGATGGGATCGGTTCAATCGCTAGTGCGGAAGTGTTTTGGCCAAACAGAAGATAATTCAGCAGAATTTACTCGAAATCGAACAAATGGTGCTTCAATAGTTAAAGAAGATCCTGATGGTCCGTTAGACGCTACATCTAGGTAACAAAATCTTATAATCTTATCCGGGATGATTGACCTGAACGTTTTTTTTACTCCAAATGAAAACCAATATGATCATTTTATTTTGGCAGAATGGAATTTGACTTCCTGTCAAATTAAATATTTGAAAATCTCCTCATGTTTGAAATGAAACACTTTATGGGGGCACACATTTTGCACTCATTAGAGTGGTAGTACTCAGTGGTACTCAGTAGTAATCAGTGGCACTCAGTGGTACACTTTACATGCAAAATCATATGAAAGTGCACCACTCTAATGTATACAAGTTTGAGTGCATAATGATTAAAATAAGAAACCATCGAGGTGATAACAATTTATTACCTACTAAACTAATCCAACACAGGATGTTTTACTCATTTTCTGAACTCGAAGGACCATCTTTCGTTATTGAGTCCGAGTTTAAGTCCATTTTGTTTTTAAAGTCCTGAGTTTTCTTTTCAGGGAAAATATTTTGGAGGACTTGAATTTGAGTGAGACAAATCCCAAACCTGTCGGTCGGTCCAAGACAATGGACGCTGGACGAGAAAAAATGAGAATCCTTAATGAAACTTTCAATGACACCATCGACCAATCAGATTCCGATCAATCAAAACGTCCACTGCTAGATCAGACATCAACTGGTGATCATTTTGATGAAGTTGATGGTATTAGATGTTCTGAAGACAACTCTTCAAAGTCCTCAAGTATAGACGAGCACCAAGCTAGACAATCAGTTGTATCTTCAGTTGGTTCAAATTCAAAAAAATCTTTGACCGAGGAAATTTCAGAAAACGAGGACTATGACTTACCAAAGCCTTTCGAAGAAGATGGACCATATGATTTGCCTAAAAAGAAACAGTTAGAACGATTGAATTCCGATTATGATTATCCACAGTCAATGAGCATCCAGAATAATGAAGATCCATATGACATGCCACGTGAGGACCCATACGATATGCCCAAAACCACCAATAAATTAAATAAGGCCGTTCCAAAAGCTGCAATGAGAATAGATTCTGATTATGACGAACTTCCAGTTCGAAAAAATGAACCGGAAATGGACTATGATGAATTGCCACTAAAATCATCTCGAGAGAAATGCGTGTTCGAAGAGGATGGTGACTACGACGAGTTACCAAAAAAATCACAATTTCTACCCTTGTCAAAATCACAACAATCGTTGGCCGAAGAAGATAAGGAATACGATGAGCTGCCTTTGAAGAAAAACAATTTTCGACAAGAATCAATTGATGAAGATTATGATGTGCCAAAAAATTGGCAAAACTAAAAAATCATAATTATTCATAATCTGCCAATTAATAAGTACCTACAGTGGTGTGCGAAAGATTCACGCATTTCACTAGTGCTCAAAATTCCTAAAATGCGTCAATCTTTGGCACTTAAATTTTTTGGACCAATACCCTGCCAAATACATACGTGCATAAGTATACCATGTATACCACTCTGTATACTTATGTATACCACTGTATACTTATGATAAGTAATTTGTATAATAAAAGAAATTCCAATGATGGTTGTCGAACATTACTTGACTTGATGCTCATTGATGTGACATGAGTAGCGATGGTCAAGGATTTCCATGAATTTAAGAAATCAAACTTCCGGTATATATTTTTTGACAAAATTTCATGCACCTACGCAGTTTGATGTGCTTAAAAATTTGGCAAATTTTTGTTTTGTTCCGATGTAACCTAGTGACAAAAATAAAGGATTAGTATCCTTACGATATCAAGATGGATATATAGACCTTAATTAGTGTGCAGTGGCCGACGGCAATGTGACTTAGTGGTCACTATGCTTCACTCTGAAGCTGACCGTAGGGGTTCGAATCCCGGGCTGGTCTTCTTTTTTTTCTATTTTTCGTGAACTAGAATTTTACATTTTTCGTAATTACGTTCAAACCGACCATTTTCGACCCTTTTCAATGCTTTCATACGTTTTCTAATACGAAAGAGAATATGTCCTGAAAAAATCGTGAGCGGAGTCGAGCGGAGTAATAGAGAAAAAAGGACCTCATATATGTCTCCATGTAAAATATTTTCAGTTTATTTTAAATTTTCACAAGAAAATCCTGTTCAGCTTTGACAAATTTTTCTTCTACCTTCTCCGTCAAATAAATCAAATCGTTCAAACCTCTTTTCAGCATTTCCAACGCTTAAAGTTTAAATCAAAATTTATGTCAGTAATGTTTCAGCCATAATGGGGTCATTTTGAATGACTCATATTCGAAGGGTCACCTGGTGTCTTTCCATATGTTTGAATTCTCAAATGAATACAATCTTCTGTTGGATGTGGTCTTGTATATTGGCATAATTCAACTTCTTTAAAACTTGCAATAATCAATCTGAGTGAATTGCCCAAGGTGTCGTCTTCACCATTTATAATATACGTGACACATGTAGGATCATTATCTTGAGTTGTGACAGTATCGAGCTTCATTCTTAAGACAGAAGCAATCAGATATTTAGGGTATTAAATCAGATTGAAACGATGAGACGGGTGAAAGTTTTGTTTTGAGGAATTGATTTGAATTTATTTTAAAGTTTCTGAATGTATGCACCAGATCAATAAATAAACTGACAGCACTAGATGGCGTCAGAAATTGGCTCTAAATTCGAAAACGAATATGAGCAGTCAACCTTTAGGGTTAATTTCATTTCATGAAAATTTTCAATGTTGGAATGTCTGTGAGAAACACTTATAAACTGTAATCGTTTTTGAATTAGCACCATGAATTTGATTGATCAAGTGATCTAATTGGCCAAAACGTGCCTGAATATTGAGTCGTTTCAATTCTGAATAAAGTTCTCTTTCTGATTTCAACGACAGTGAAGATGATGATTCGTCCAAAAATACAAGTTTTGGCCTTTGAATAAAAATTCGAGCAAAAGCAATTTTCTGTTTTTCGCCACAACTTTAAATAGATTTCTAAGTCACCTTCAAAATTCATCAAATAACATTTCAAGGACCCATACAATGAAAGGCGAAATGACTCGGCTCGAAAACGGTTTTCTCGCTGTGACGTCAAGACTCAAATCTCCATATTCATATTATAAATTTCGTTTTTTTATCACTCTCATCTTTCAGTATCATTTGCTGATATCGAACTCTATACAGCCTCAAAGTTCCCTCAAAATTGGTCAACGGGTGTCCGAGTAATATATACCTCACACATAAAATGAATGCCATATAAGCGGAATAAGGGACGAAAACTTGCCTGAGTATAGTGTCCCATCGAGCCGGTCTATGAAGATCTAGAATGAGGTACTCCAAACCAACTGATCTCAAGACTTCTTTACAGCTGTTTTCTTTCGCATTTAGATCACGTGATATCAAACTGTCACGAGAGGTTGACCGAAGTGGCAAGTGGTCGGGATAAATTATTTGTTCCATCAATGTTCCGTCGGTTAAAACGGGCGTTTCTTGGAGGAACATAACATTACGAGGTAGTTTTATGGTCCCTTTTGAAGCTCAGTTACTGATCAGCTTTGATATTGGCTATACCCAGGAGTCCAAAAAGATTCAAAATCAATCGTTGTTTTTTATTTTCGTTGATTTTCAACAAATTCAACGAGTTATGACATTCAAAGTTGTCACCAAGTCGACAAAAATTCCTTGAAATTTTCAACGACAATTTTTGTTGATTCGTTGACAGTTTCCCAAATCGAAAAAACTGAAGAGCTTTTCCTTGATCAGCACGCCATAATCCTGCTAAAAGGCGACTCAGGGACGTTTTCCCAGTTCCATTTTCGCCTTCGATAATCATTGACTGGCCTTCGTCAAGTTTAAACGACATCTTTTCAAATAGTTTTCTAGGTTTGGAATTCGTCAGCGCCGATACGGAAACAATTTGGTCGAAATTTATGACCTCATCATCACGGCATGAGTCATTTACGATAAAATCTGATCCGGTCACAATCCATTCGGGATTCAAATCTTTATTTTCGTTTTCAATTTCGGCTCCGATCTCCACAATTCTTTTTCCAGTGGCGATGACATCTCCAAAACTACGAATTTGATCAAATAATTTCGTGAATTGAAATACCAAGTAAATTATAACAAATGAATTCTGAAGAAAGATATATTTTCCAACCAATAATTTTGAAACTCACTTCAGATATAAGCGCAGAAAGTTCCGACGGTTCTAAGTGATCATAAATTCCTCCAAACACTAGTGGCGCAAGACAGAAATAAGGGAGTACGCCACCAAAATAATCGAAAATATTCACAGTTGCATTTAACAAAAAGGAAGTATTTTCCAAACTAATTTGCTGATCGAATAACTTTTCACCGATTTGGAGCGTTTTTCGATGTTCAAAATTGGCCCCTTTGCTTATAAAGGTTTCTTGCGAGTTAAAATATTTTTTCATTTTAAAATTTTTTGTGACACTACGTATATCATAGACAGTATATAAACCCCATCCTCAGAGCGATATTTTCAGCATGGCGTCGAATTCTAGCATTTTGCCAACGGTAATCACCTTCACGCGCTTCGACCATTTGTGACTCACGAACTACCCGTGGAAGTGTTAGATTGTTTACCAGTGAACCAATAAGAAAGAAAATAAAGCACGCTAAAGGACCCCACCATGACGTCACAATCCAACATTTATAAATGTACCAACTCAAAGTAAATGGTGTAATAACCAATACTTTTATTATCTGTTGCGAGTTCATAAGCGACTGAGAGTTTTAATGTGATCTTCCGTGGGACGCGCTTAATTTCAACTACGCTTAGATAGGAGGAATTCCATCTTCACTTTATAAATCGATAATAGCATAATCAATGTTCAAACTTTGATAGTTTAAGCAGAAATCAATTATGAAATAAATTATGAGAATTTCACTGATACGAGTAAAATCTAAGCGCGCCCATTGTATAAGATTTTAATGAACCCTGCCTGAGATGAAGTTGAAGAAAATCGCTCAATATCCATTGATATTCGTTGGTCAACATTATCTTAAGATCGAATTAAGCTGGCCTTAAGGATAGGATTTTGAGTTTTTTCCAGGGTTTGAAAAGTTTTCGATTCCCGCTAATGCAAACGTTTTGACAAAAAAAGTCTAGCCTATGCGGAGTAAACATCGCGGCGTAGACGTCATCTACTTACTACCGGTACAATCGAAAATAGTTCTAAAATGACTAGCCAAAAAGAAGATAAATACGAGTCCTCCCTGTGAAGCGATGAGTTCTAGGGAGATTTCGGAAAAACTCGAAAGTAGAACTCAATCCTTTCATCCAGGGCCAATAAAAACTTCATTGAAGTGAACATTTTCTATTAAATACCTACCTAGTGAACTATTATTGAGTTTATAAAAGTTATTATTTTTGAAATATTGATTGAGAACTTTTCGAGTTAACTCGGAACGAAACCGAATATACATTCGTTTTTCGAAATAAATAACTAAAGCTGCGACTGTTGCATTTGTTGCTTATCATGGTTTATCAAAATATTGGTTAGAACTCTTAAAACTTTGAAGTTCAACTTATTTCGAGTAAAATTTGTGTTTAGGAACCATTTCCCAATAGTCCGACGCCAATCCCAAAACTTTTCCAAAATTCATAATTATTTTTATCAATCAGATACTTGATAAGCCGTGAAGGGAGTAGACCTACAGCGTATGCTATAAACTGGAGACCCAATTCAGATCCAAGGAGCAAATAAAAATAACCGATCTTAAATATTGGCCAATAAAGAGCTAATATAGACGATAACCATTGTAACATTCTAAAAATAATCTTTCTCAGAAAAATCTCTTCATTGATCGAATTCTAACTTATCATCCACTTTCTCACTTTTAAAATCTTTTATTTTTCTGTTTACGCATTCTTGAGAATAATTAGTTTAGCGACTTTATGATAGCAGGTGTCAAACTAACTTATTCTGGAATCTTCATATTATTTGTATAAATTAACAAAAATTTAAGTTCTAATGTATCTTTATTGCATCGATTTGTACCTGGAACTGTACAGATGAAAATGGCAGGCGTGAGACTAGTATAGATATGTTCTAACTATTTAATTTCAGCTGAAGTCGAGGAAGGTTGAATATGAGTTTTTTGTGCATTTCGGGTAAGTTAATTTTTCAAAACTATTACGCACGCTTTGAAAAAGTGAAGAGTTCACAATCGAAGATTGGTTGAAAATAATTGTAGTTCTTATAAATAGAACATCGCGGATCGCATCAGCAAGGTTTATCTGGGACTTGTACCTGATTTTTAACTTTATTTCATACCCCCTCACTCGTACAAAACTCTTGATATACACTTACATTTCAGAACCATGCTTCATTAAATGGACATAAATAGTTGTGAGCCAATTTTTGGCAGTTCCTCTTTTATCAGATTCACGGCCGAGGATCTGGTGAATACACGGTAATGGAAGCCAGTGCCGACCAAACGGGTCAGGACCAGGACTTTGATTAGTTACTTCCTGGTACAATTCTTTTAGATCTCGTGTATCAGCATTCGGGATTAACGCGGCTTGTGTTTCCATGACTTAATTATCATTATTTTCCCAGGTACGAATTGTTCCTTATAAATGTATGCAGACAACTTACTCGTCTGGAACCATGGCGATTGGCGCTTTCGATTCTCTTCGCTCAAAGCCTTGTTAAAGACCACTTTGAGCTGTGCTTCATGTCTTTCAAAAGTTCTTTGTTGTACTCGATATGAGCTTCGAGTCTTTAAAAAAGCCAATTTTTGTTCGAGCTTTTGAGTCTTGTTGGACTCATCTTCGTCAGAATCATCGTCTTCGTCATCAGAAGAAGACGAGTTCAATTGATATGTTGCCTTTTCTCTCTAAAATGATAAGACTGATTTCTTTTTCTCAGAATCGCTAGATTTGAAGATGAAGGTGATAAATGGGGCCCCACATTAGAGTTATAGACTGCCTATGAAGCTGAGTTATTTATAACTTATAGGCTTGGTCACAAACTGATACACAATAGCCTTATACACTTTACATGCAATATCGAATGACCTAATGTATAACTCTAATATGCGAACCCCTATAGTCTATAGGCTATAGATGTACACCTGTACTAACCAAAAGAACGAAGACTGAAGCCAGCGAATGGATAATTCTCGTATAATTTGCCCTATTATTGTGCGTCAAAGCATCTATGACAGCTATGTAATATATCTTTTATGGTTTTCACGATTGCAACTTATAACGCCTAAATAGGTTTTGTCTTGAGAACCTCCCTGCAGTGAATCAATCCTTGGAATAGGTTCATTTATTTCCCCAAATTTTTCTTGTATAGTGACCTGTGTGACCAGTCCTCGAATCCATTTTACCACTTTGCCCGATTCGATCTCTTTCAAAATCAGTATCTCATCTTTTTCTGGCACTCTGATTTTCGGTTTGTCCTCTTCTTGGCAATCACTTGGAATATCTTTTATCGCCATGAATTGAGTCTTTCGTGCTGGAGATTTGTGTTTAGCCCGTGGATTCAAAGTTTTTGGCGAATTTTGCATTGGTGGTTGCCAGGCATTAAGGGATCTGTGTGAATCTCCTTCTGAATCATCATTGCCGTGAGAATCGCATTTTTCAGCTTTTACAACAATTGGTTCTTTCGGATTTTTGATCACTTGACATTCAAGAATTTCTTCCGGCGTAGATTTTGATGGCATTGATTCATTTGCTTCTGGTTCATTTGATGGAATAGATGGATTTTGAAAAAGTGAGGCAAGTGGCATATCATCATCTTTTTTAGTGTTTAAAATATACAGTAAATGCCGGTTACTAATTGGGTTTTGAAATACAACTTATATTTGGCTTTTATGTTTGTCTAGATTTATTAATTTGTTATTTAACCACAGCCCTGAATCAGACGGCTCTCCCGGCGACAAAATCGTTTTTGATGATGACTGTTTAGGCACTTTATTTGATGATCCTTTTCTTGATAAAGATTCTGGTTCTCTATTTTGAGAACATTTTCTTTTTCTTCTGAAACTGTTGAGGAATCTTATTTGCTCGGAAGTTAACATTCTGGGATTCCATTTCGTACAAATGTTTCCTTGAAATGTTATAAAGATTTTCAGATTTCCGCCTTGATTGTATAAAATTTGTAAATCGTACCTTTTGTGAATAATGTATTCAAATCTAAGTCGGCAAAGTTGGAGACATTAAAGGCACAAATTAAAAATGGTTTGTTGAGGAACGCTTTCATTCTTTCGAGATGTTCTTTATCACCGCGAATTTTGGCAATATAAATTTTCTGCTGATAATATAAAGTGACTTCATTCGGTTTCAATATCAGTATCCAAGTTATAATTCATAATAGGTCTACTGGAATCTGTGGCTATGTCCCGTTATTCGGTAACGTCATCCCTCGTGACGTAATCGCGATTTTAAGATTTTGAAGATTTTCACCAAATTTTAGAAAAATGGTCTAATTGGGGGGCTCAGGATTAAAAAGTGTTTTAAAAAGAAACGTTTCCTAAATAAAAGTACATTGCCATGTTGTCATCATCAAGAGACTCGAAACACTTCGAAATTGAAATTCCTTCTTTTTCATGAAGATCACAATAATTTTGAATGATACGGATATAATCACCAGTTCCAAAACTCGAATTCTTTATTTGCTCGACCATTGCTAGCATTGATGATAAAAATTCATCATAATAAATGTCCTGTAGGACCCAATCAAATAATTTTTATCATTCCTTTTGATTTTTCTTCGAAAATGACGGCAGGAGATTTCATTGCAAGTAGTTCTTTTTTTATTTGTCTTTTTTTCACGAATCCCGTAACTGGCAAGACAAAATGAGGCTGTACATTCATTTTATTCACCATTTTCAAATGAAATTATCTTGATGAAATGGGATACGAATAGAATTTATACGAATGTTATTGGTCAGGCACAAAAAGATTTCGCGAATGAAGCAATGACTCGTTCGCTTGGACTTGTAATGTTGGAATTCTTTCCTGACCGTTGTGGCTGGTTTTGGTCGAATTGTTACGATTTTTGAATTTTTATTCACATGGAATTCGGCATCCATTTTAAGAAAATAAATCCAAGAAGAATTTTCAACGGGTTCTTATGATTGATTTATTTTTTTGTTTATAAAGTGGGGTGCGTCTTCCCGATCGTCGTCGTCTGCATACTACCCCATGTGGAAGTCTGAGCAAATGACTAATAGATCCTTTCCTTTATTTAACCATAATAATGTATCGTCGAATATTCCTTTTTCAGTGAGTATATTTTCATTTTCACCAATTTCATCATAACGGAGTTTTTTTATGGTTTTTAGGATTTTTAGACATTCGTCTTTCTTATACCATTTCGATTGCCAATCTTGACCTTCTTGTATTTTATTAGTGTTTCTAATGAAAGAAAGACATGGATATTGTTCTAGATTATTTCCAAATCCAAGCAACGGATGTTCAAACCAGATTTTCCATTTACCCTCTTAACAATTTATTATTACCGGAAGAAGTATATAATATAATGATGGTATTGGCTCATTTTATGTTACATGGGGACATATTTGAGGTTCTTTTTTCTCTATGGTTCCATTTGTCTCCATTCACGGTTTTTCAGAATATATACTTTATCGTATAAGATTCTTATACTATAAGTAAACGATTTAAAGTATTGAAAACTGTCGAAAATCATCAGTTTGAACGTTATAACGAAAATTAGAAAAAATGCAAGACCCGACCGGGATTCGAACACTCACGGTCAGTTTCAGAGCGAAGCATAGTGACCACTTAGCCACAATGCCGTCGGCCACTACACACCAATTTAGGTCTGTATAACGCTCTTATATATTGAGGTTCGCATGATAGTTAGTTGGCATATGATTATTAGCTCTGAGGTATTAGCCACGTGGTACACTACGGGTTATCTATCGCTCTTCGCGTATATCTGGTGCTGTAACCAGGATAACCAGGAAACATAAACCGACGATGCTTCAAGCAACCAGACTGGAATAAGCAAATTTAAGAATTTCCAAAACCACTATAGATATCGTATGGATTTCAACCCTTTATTTTTTGTCACTGGGTGACATCAAAGCAAAACAAAAATTTGCCTACTGCGTAGATGCATGAAATTTTATCAAAAAATATAAACCGAAAGCCAGATTTCCAAAATTCGTCGAAAGCCAAAACCATCGCTTTAGTATATATCATAAGAAAACCTAGAATAAGACAACGAAGAAAAATTCGTCTTGAAATCAATTTTGAATAACGTGGATCAATTTGTTTCATATAATTGTCGAATAAATCATCAAATGATTCTTTGTGTAAAGTCAAGTGTTTGATTTCACTGAAAAGTGGTAGTATTCTGAGTTTGATAAAATGTTCGACCTCGGAAGTGTCGCGGCCAGATACCAAATAATCTAAAGTCATTTGAGGAGCACTTAAAGGAGTTCAGAACTACAAATTTGTTTGTAATCATTGAAAAGCTTTTTTAAATTTAAATGAGTGAAAAATAACTCTATCCTCAAATAACTTTCAACGGTTTGTAGATCGATTTCTTTTGACCAAGCAAATTCCATATTCAATGTTGCCAGTCCGACTTTATCTTCGTGAAGAATAAAAGTTTCTGGATATATTGAAATCAAAACATTTAAAATCTGTTTGCCCATTCGAAGCGGTCTCATTGAACGAGTATTACGAATTTCATCTCGAGTCAGCTGATTGAGTTCTCGGACACTTTTACAGCATTTATTACGATTTCAGATATTGCATAGAAATGCAGTAAATATATAATTTCACTAGCATTGAAAAATAAAACCTGGCTTAATATTTTCTGAATTTTGGAGGCAAATAATTCAATGAGTTGTTCACAAGAACAAAAATTGTCTGTGATTCGGCTGAAACGAAATAATCGGTAAGGAAAACATTTTCCCTCTGGATTGTCAACTGTTTTGTCTTCATATATATATCCAAGTTCATTTGGACTCTTATCTTTCAGGATGACTTTTTTCAGAACCTTGCCAACTCCATCCAATGACAGTTGAGCCTTTAATTTTTCGAATGACTTAAGAAGCATTTCAAATCGAATGTTATTTGTTTGGCTCTGTCTGTGGTGGCGTTTCCCTTTGGACCAAGGAAAATAAATATATTTATTCGACTTCGCTGGGATTAGTAGAAGTCGACTCGAGAGACCTACTTCAGATCTTGAATGTGGGATGTTAAAGGGATTTTTAGAACATGACATTTTCAACCATTCAGAAAGCTAGGCCAATAAAGGGGTATCACTCTTGAGAATGATGAAATCGTCCGAATTCCACATGTTTCGCTCAATCTCATTTCATCATTCTAAGGAGTGATACCACTTTACAATTTGAAAGTCTACCTTGGTATAATTTTCAATATCGACTTCGATCAAATTCAGAACCATTCTTAAAATAAAACTCATTACATAATCATCAGAACGTTATTATATTTTCCCGAATATTTGAAGATTTTTAGACAAGTTGAATATTTCGATGTACTATTTCGACAACGTCTTTTTTGATGACAGAGTTATCTTATCATTTTTTTCAATATTCTGGAACTGGTCGTTGTTTTCATTTGGTGTCGACGATTCGTTCTGAGATTTTGCAATTTGAAGTTTTGGTTTTATTGTTTGGCGAACGGCTTCGATAAAATCTTGGTCTTTGAAAATGTTATTATTTGCTGATCAAAATACATACAGTTAACAAACATAAATAAAAACCTGAAAGCATAGCACCCCATTGCGGGATTGATTCTGGAGGCAATTTTAAATTAAGCATTGCAGACTTGACTTTACCAACATCGAGATCGCCATCTTCTGTCTTTTCATCGGTACTAAAATAACGTTATAATTAAGTCTCACTTCGCTGGCCTTATATTTAAACCCTTTGTTAGATTCGATTAAATTGTCCTCGTTCTCAGAATTGTCCGAATTTTCTTCGTTTTCGAAATCTGATGGAATGCGCTTAATACGAATTTACGTAAAAATAACGTAAATATAACGTAAAAACCTGATAACCGTCATAAATTTCATCATCTGAATAGTTGTCATCATCATTATTGTCATCTGATGAAATTATTACTGCATCAATATTGCCATCCCGCAACGAATTAAAATTATCATCTGTCGGATTATTTTGAATACCCATTTCAAACCGGCTCTGAACAAATAATTATGATTTGTCAATTCAGAATTGACAATTCTGCACTACATCAGTGTTGGGCAATTTATTTAGGTCAATTTTACAATTGAATTGTTGGACGAAAAACTCGAGAAATTTCAGCCAATGAGACATACATAAAGTCATACCACTCGAGTATGTGGGTGGTAATCACGTAAGCTACATAGCGTATTTAACATAGGGAAAGCACAGTGGAATATTGATACAGATAAGATCTTTTAATTTAAATTCAATTTTAAGAAACATAAACATAATTTATATTAGGATGTCTTTTTACCCCAGTTGTGAATTATTCGTTTTGGCGGAGGAATGTTTATTTTAGGGAGCAATATTGAATTCTTCAAGTCCAAATTATCCGAGTTTATTGGTGGCTTTTGATTGGTCAAAATAAAATGAATTTCGGTTACGAGCCTTATTCCAACATAAGAGGGCGCAATATAGTCAGCAACATCAAAAAAGCAACCGTTAAAAATTTATTGGTATATTGGTCTGATTAACCCTTTCCTGTTGAAGGGGAACATTTAATTGAGGCACAAATTCTTCTTTTTGAATTGGTTCCTCGACATATTCTATTTCGTAGTTTGGTGGAACAGGGTCCATTGGTACCGAACCCCATGGTAAAATACCATCTCCATCACTTACCTAAAAATCGCTGTAAATCGCTATGATCCTATGCCAATTTTACCATTTTAAAATCTTCGTGTGTAGGTTTTTCCGTATTTGAATTTACGGTTATTTGATTAGCGTCCATGACTGATTCCCCATCATGGATGGTCTCTAATTGAGGTGGCTTCGGATTAGATGATATTAATTTACGAATCACAGATTGTTGTGGTGGATGTGGGAGACTTGAAGGTCCTTGGTTTGTCAATTGGTTTTTTGACTGAATGACTGGTAATCGATGAGTCGGCGGTATTGCCTGTAATGTCGATTTAGGTTCGATTTTTTGAATTTTCTTTGGTGATTCGTGAAAAAATGAATAACCAAGGTTGCCACCATTCTCCAAAGAGTCAAGAATGCTTTCTGGAATGGCATTGGCGAACCGTTCGGGAGTTTTTTTTGGTCGTGCTTCACGTTTAGGAATAATTTCGGGCTTCACCGGTGACGATTTAATTGCTGCTGCAGCCTAAAAATATTTTATTTATCTTACGACCTCAAAAATGAACTTACCGCGGCTTCTTTTTCAAGCTTTCTTTTTTCTCGAAGTTTTCTTTGTTTTCGATTTTTCTCAAGTCTTTCTTCATTCTGTTGTTTCTGTATCTTGTCTTGTCGGGCTTTTTCTGCTTCAAAACTGATTGCTGCATTTCGTAGATTTTCGTCGCGTGACACAAAACAAGCTTTTCTTTGAAAATGAGAATATCTGGAAATAGAAAGGTTAGAAAGTACCATTGGCTCGAGAAAATATTAACCTGATATGTTGCGACATCAAAAATTTAGTTTTGACTTTATAATCACAAATTATCCCATTTACTTTTTCTGGACACACCCACATTCCAAATTCATCCTTTTTAAATAAACTTTCCCGCGAGCGCTTTGTATATTGAACAGGATCTGATAAAATAACAATTTCTTTACATTCCTAAAACCAAAAATTTGAAATTATGATTCATTAATTATAAATAACCTCGTTTTTAGTGTGTTGAGCGAGCATAAAAGCATTTTTGAATTCATTTTTACACTTTGAACAAATATATCTTTTCAGTTTCGGACCTCCATAGGATTTCACTTTTGACTTTTCCAAAAGAAAATTATGGCTTTCCTTTTGATGAAGTAGCTTTTCAAGGTTCAAAATTCAATTTTCAAATCTATTTGTGCAAACACAGAAGCTGGTGATTCTTGATAATTTTATAAATTATGAACCCGTTTAGCAAATCTTCGAATCGTTGAAAAGTAACAGAATCGCATTTGGGACAAGCAAAGAATCTTAGACGGTCTTCTTTTTGTTCACCAGGAGATTTAGGAGGCTCTTAATTACGGATTAAACTCGTTAGAATCATTTAAATAGCTAAGATAACTATTATTGTGTCTTACCAATAGTATTTTTAGGTAAAGTTTCGAGATTTTGGTGGAGTCTTTCATTGGCAACGGAAGAAGTAATTGAAGTTTCCGAAGCACCGGAATCATGACTTAATTCAAATATTACTATCTGTTAGATTGACCATTTAGCTACCTCATAGTCCGCAGAGCTGCCTCAACATTTTGACTACCGATAGTTGACATTTCTGATTTTCACTACTATGTCCGACTTCTTAATCTAGAAACCAGAACTAGTTTTTGAGATAACTCGAAAAGACTTTTATTTTAATTGATGACCAAAGAGAGTGAAGAGGTCGTTGTGACCAATCAGACCAGAGGTCAGAGCACGCATCTAAAATGACTTTCGGGAGGCATATGGTGGAAATATACAATCGGATGCCAAATTAATCTCATTTGAGCATAAGATTGTAAAAAAACGAGGAGTGTTAGGATAGGATGACTGCAATGATTGTCTCGCATCGAGGGCCACTACAGTATTAGCGGATCGGCCGCAGGGTGGCGCTAGTAAATAAAGTCTAGACACCAGCATAAGTCACTAAAAAGGTTTTTTTGATTCAGACTTTGAATCGAGATGATGATATGGGCCACTATGTAGGACGCAGGAGGAGGAACAGGCTGGAAGGATTGGCGATTGACCAATCGGAAAGCTTGAACTTAGTCGCATAATGATGAACATGTCCTAAACTTTATTGAATTTTTGTATTTTTGAGGTATTTCAATTTAGAATAGGTTCAACAGCTGATCTCCAGAGAAAAGAGATGCGAAAGGTTATAATAGAGGGGCTATGAATGAGGTAATAGAGTGGTCACATGAGGTCGTAACCACTTGGTGGCGCCGACGCGGGGTCACAATGACCTTCTTCAGTAGTAAAGACATCACGTGACTTCTTCTGATATCTTCTTTCGCTCATAATCAATTGATTTACGAAGACGAAGGGCACCTTGGCGACATGACGGGTTCGAATTAAGGCACTCTGATATTAACTCAGATATACTTTGCATCACCAAATGACTCACTAAAATATATGTTTTATTTTTTGACCTTCCTGTTTGTTCATCGAGGATGGAACTTACTTAGTTCAGGTCGGAATTCAGGTCGTTCATTTTTGACGGAAACAATTTGTCTCATTTGTTCAACATCTGGATCATTTGGAGCCAAATCTTCGAATGGCATTTTGTATGGCTGAGGCTCAATGTCTTAAAAATATATTTTGTTTTCTAATTTTAAAAATTTTAAATTTACCATCGACAATGGTCCTGGATGAGATTTCCCAGAGAACCAGCCCAAGCGAATAAATATCCGAGTTAAGAAAGCACTGGAAATTTTCTTCGATAAATACATTACTTTCCGCATCTGGAATGAAATCAAGAACTTCGGGGGCCATATACCGTCGTGTCCCCACTTTTATTCGGTCGGTTTCAGGGTTAACTAAAAATGGTTAAGTCTATTTGTGATTTTTTCTTCGTTGGGTTTTGTAAACTTGTGTTACCTATTTGGGGTAAATCGTTTTTGTTTTCTTTAGAGTCATAAGTGATTGCAAATCCGAGATCAGCAATAATTGAATCTCCATGATTTGAGACGAGAATATTTTTTGACTTGATATCGCGATGCGCAATTTTAGGTTTATAGCCTAAGATATGAATTTATAAGATAAGAAAATAGTCATGGTAACTTACTTTTGGCACCACCCTTTATTTCCTTGTGAAGATGTTCAATGCCCGAAACGGCCGAGAACATTAGCTGAAGTGATTGTTGAAGAGAAACAGTCTTTAACGGTTTTCATTTCTTAGCCAATCTGCAACATGGTCCATGTAACATGGAGTAGGCAAACCAATAAGAGACCTCAAAATGATAACCGACCTCAGTGGATAAGTATTTAAATAAGGAGCCACGCTCATGGTAATCTGTAATAAGCCAATTATCAATTGACAATCCAGTATCCTTAAAATCATAAGTTCTCATGGAGGTTTTGTTAGGGAATCGCACTACTTAAAACATTATAGCGAGATTTTGATATGTTGGAATGAATTTTGAAAAATTTCAAGGGTGGGGGACCAGTGCAAAAATAATGGATTATGTTCCATAGGTTTTTTGCTGACCCACTACCCTTTAAATATTTTTACTAACCATTGTGTCGGTCGCTATTACTTTGAGGATATATTCATGATTAATTAGTGTAATCCTATAAATTTTCGTTTCTCGTTGCCAACTAAATGGAAATGATCATTAACTATATGCCAGGCACTAACTTTAGGGTCAATCATGAGTTCTTAAGATCCAGGGAATGGACGCGTCATACTTAAAGATGATCCTCTGGTCGATAAGAAGTCAGGATAGATCCCAAATGATGTAAGCTGGTGGATTTTGTAGCAATATCATTGATGACTCATACTAATGAATCACATTAATGAGTCATTTGTTCTAAATGAATGAGCTGTACCTGGCATCGTCGCGTGAGTCAAATATTTTACAGGCGACATCTTTTCCTTGCCATTCACCAACCCAAACTTTACCAAAACGACCTTGTTGGGTTAATATAAAAATGAGAAAGTTGGTTTGGAAAAAAATATCACTGAAGTAAACCCAATTCCAAATCCTAACTTGTAGAAATTAACACATTCCTTCACCAATAACAAATTTTCTTTTTATTTCTCGGCAAATTGTTCGTTCTACAGGGTTCGCTGGTCCTGTACCAGAAGTACATTCACCAGAATTAAACTGTTCAGAAACTATTCTTGATGGTGTGTCTGTTAATCCAGTGGTCATAGTACCATGAGGTCCAGAGTGGTCCAAGATTTGCGATTCGGGATCGGCGGACGTTGGATTCAAAGGACTTGTTTCCGGTTGTTCACTTTGGGGTTGTTTTCGTTTCTGGTAATATTTGTATCCAAAATAAATAACAATAATGATAGCAATAAGTAAAATAAAAATAAGTGGCCAATATGTAAATGCTGAAGGATTGTCTATTTGATTATCTTCTGGAAGGACCATTGGAAAGAAATCAGCTTCACATTCAAAATAATCTCTTGTGAACTCTGAATCGGGAGAGGAGCAACATTCAGAATAGGGAGTAGACCGGTTACCCTGATAACAGTTATATTATATAACTTATATTACGTTATTATAATCACGTGATGGTGAAGGGATGAAAGTTATCACAATATAAGAGTGATCACCGTCACGTAATCTCTTCACATAAAACTCTAAATCAGATACACGCAGAGCCTATATGCAGAGCTAAAGGCTGAATAAATGTTTTAATATATCGGTCGTTTTTATACCTTACATATATCATATATGAATCATATAATATGATATATCTTGTCAATATGAGCCCCAAGCTTAAATTGTTGAAATATTACATACAGTGGTCGGCCAAAGATTGACACAGTTCTATTCATGTTCAAAAATCCAAAAATGTGCCAATCTTTGAGCGGATTTTCCATGTGTATATGGATCGATATTCATGACTTGGTGTCATTCTAATGTGTGATCCCCCTATATTATATTTATAGGAGATGGAATGCTACACCAACACCCAGAATATGGCGACCCCTTATTATTGCCATCAATTTGATATGAAAATTTCGATGACCAAATGAAAAAAGTGTGTGAATCTCTCCGCTATAGAATTTGATATGGGTAAACCGGATATTATTTTTATGGCGGCCAATTAAGTTTCTCATCGTCGAGTATGAATGAACTTTTACAGTGAATGAACGGTTATATTATACAAAACTTATCTGCTTAACAATAAAAATATCCGGAATAGTCGAGTCATTTTTTCAGAAAGGTTTTTTGGTATTTACAAAATTCTAAGATACACCAACTACATAAGAATTGTTTGCCCAGGAAAATTTCTCCATAAAGCGGAAGAGTCTATGAGGTACGGATGGTTACTTGACGTATGGCCCATACGATATGGGAGTTGCTACGAGGTACTAGAGGATATTACGCCGAAAGGAATTTGGAGATCGTAAATAATTAAACTGGCATTTACAAGGTAATTTATGATACTGTGAATTCTTCAAACCCAGATTGGCCTAAGTTTATTTATGACTTAATAGTTCGGATATATACCGGAAGTTATGCAGAAAAAAACATTTAGTCATTTTGTAATTTTTTTTTCGACTTTCTCTTGCATGAGAAAATCAAATGATTCAGTCGTTATTCGTTTCCGGCCTCACAATTTATAGCTTTGAAAATGAATAACGAGAATATCATCCTGAATACGAATTAGTCTAGAATTTGAAAAAAATGCAAGTAAAATTGAAACACTTCCCGGAACCGAGTGACTACCGAAACAAAATAGACTGAGACCACTTATATTTACTAGTTACATTCGCTGTTTATCAACTATATATTTTATAAATAAAGTAGGGCCCATTCTGACTCTGTCCAAATGATCCGACAAAAATAGTAAGAAAAGAGCGCTCACGCCCACGCTTGCTTGGACAGGGCCACCGTGGACCCCACGTTAATAGATTTAGACATGGCGACACGAGTTCTTTTTCAAACTCTCATTCTCAAAATAACTGTTCCTTTTTACCCAAACCACAATAATGACCCAACTGTAGTGCTTCTCCATTATAACAACCCAATTCAACGCTTTTTAACTGTCCATCTGGAAACCATGTTTGAAGTCGGTAACATAATGCATCTAAAAATGCTCAAATATGAGACAAAACGGGTCATTTCTATGAGCCTCGAGTCATATGACTCATATCTGTATGTGCAATAAGTTATCAATGAGCAATTCCTGTTTCGCATTTATGCCAAAGTTCTTCATCAAATTTACTGATGGGCTCGTGACATTGTTCTGAATTATCTTTGTCGACTTTTAATTGGTTTTGGAAAATGTTCGCTAAAATTCGGACTCTTACTAGAAGACATATCTCTTGAGAACATTTTCAGCGAACATACGAACCATTCCTTCTCCATCAAGAGTAAATACAGTTATGTTACAATTACATTGAAAGGCTGCGGCGGAAATTGGGAAATAAGTTAAGAACCATCTCATAATAGTAAATGGTGCGAGCAAAGCATGGCTCTTTAGGATGACAACTCTAAAAGTTTCAATTAAGATTAAGGTGTGAGGTCACTCGAAAAGATCCATTAATAAGACTTTAAATTAGTCGACGGAAAGTTTTGCTCGATACATATTTCTCGAGAAATTCGCGAAAAGTTCTGGTAGAAACTGGGTTCAAGTTATTACCAATTACAGGAACTTACATTTAGTCTTCGATTCTTTTTCTCTTTTCGGGCTTTTTCATTAATTCTCAATTTTCGGTGTTCTCTTATGTTATTTATGATTTTATCGAATTTTAAAAAGTTTATATCAATTTTCGGGGCGAGGGAAAAATAGTAAAAATTGGTCACGAAATGTTATTTGATATTAACTTATCCCATTCGTTACAAAACCTACACGCTCAACCTCACCCACGCGTCAAGAGGAACACACGAAGAGAGAATAGCGTCGAGAACGTACTGAATCACGAACACTTTCGAACATTTATCGAACATCTATCGAATATTTATCGAATATTTATCGAATATTTATCGAACAAAACCGAAAATTATTTATTCGAATCGGATGTCGACGTGATAACCAGACGGACACAAAAAATGTAATTGACATTTATTGGAATCGTGATTTTTTCCTTTTTTTTCGAGTTGCAAGTATTTCTCATTATACTCGTTATTAAGAGGATCGATCATCAATCGCACACGTCCTTAAAATCGCTTTTTCAAAACTAATGGCAACGTTTTTTATTTTAATTTTAAAAATTCAAATGTCCGAGAAAAACGGAATTCGGTAACAAAATAATTTCATGTCATTTTTTCAAATCGCATACAGTTTGTTATTGCATGCTTGTCCGGAAAAGTACTGATAGCATTGATCAGATTGCAGTTATAAATTGTTTATAGTTTAGTTTATAATGTATTTATCATTAAATCCTCTGATGCGTTTTCCTTCGCCCTTGTATTAATAGGAAAATTTTAAGATTTTTGTGTGGAATGTGAATTCGCAAAAACGTCTCGTAAAAGAGCCCTCCAGTGTACGTGTGCACACAACTGTGTGTAGTACTGGTAGCGGAACGTGACTGACAGTCGAATTGATTTGTTGAATGAACTGAAAATGCCCGAAAGTGTGCGACGATAACGAGTTCTAGAATGTGGGGGTAGCATATGCACGATTTAAACGTTTTATCTACTTATACGTACATAATGCATGAGAAGATGTAACATAAAATGATACGTCAGGTATCACATGATGTAACATATCTCAGCTGGAGAGATTTAATTTTTATGGGAGAGTCTTTTCCTGGAATGTGGAATGTAGATACTTGTACTTTACGCTTACAAGTTCGGCTCGAACGAACCTTTATACTAATCGGTTATCTAATCTTTGTGTACCTTAATATAAGCAACTGGTTTAACGATTGAGCTCTTTCTGGGATGAATTCCATCGGAGTAAATGTGAAGAATTTACGTTTTTCTCAGCGGAAAAGCTCTTTTGTTGGTAGATTAGTATACCATCATTAGTTCCGTTATATCACAGCACGAATCCTATGCTTAAACCCAACTATAACTGTATCTACGTAAATTTTGGAGTAAAGAATAAGTTCTAGTAAGAACTTTGATTCTAAACGATGCGTTTTTACTAAGCAGCCCTAAGCTTTTTCAAATTTTTCACTGGTCCGCGTTTTCCAATTTTCTGCTCTGTGCGGACCAACTCTTCCAAACTACGCATGTTTTTAATCCACGTGAAACGTTACTTATCTAAATTCAATGTTTCTTATCTGCTTAACCCCTATCCGTGATTTGTGGACAAAAAAACACATTTTGGGAATATCGTGGAGGGTCGTTTGTGGACAAAAAATCCACAAAAAAATGAAAAATTTGTTTTGGGAATCTCGTGGAGCGTCATTTGTGGACAAAAAAACACACTTATTTTCTGAGGAAAATATGAAAATCTTGTTTTGGGAATCTCGTGGAGCGTCCTTTGTTGACAAAAAACCCACATGTAAGAAACGTAATATTTTCCTTGGAAATATTATTAACTTGGAAACACCATTATGAACTTGGAAACATCAATATTAATCTAGTAATAAGCTCGTATATATTGTGTAAAATGTGAATCTCCATGTTGTAAAGCTCATTCATTTAGTATCTGCAAAAACTGTGTTTAAACTATGCCTTCCTCTCTCTTTTATCGTAGATTTATCGTGATTCATAACCTTCGATCCATAGGCTATGAAACATAGGTCTTTCCGTTTTATCACTCCACTTTAGTTCATATATTCTTTTCTTTATTCCCAATTGGGAGTTCAGCTGCTTAAGTACAATGAATCACAAGAAAAAATTAATGTGGATTTTTTGTCCACAAATGACGCTCCACGATGTTCTCAAATTATTATTTTTTCAGAAAATTTCTTAATTTGTTTGCAAATATTTGATGTGGTTTTTGATCCACAAATGACGCTCGACGATATTCCCATGGTTTTGGCTACAATTTTGTTCGAAAAGTGATACACCCCGATGAAGACGTCACATGATTTCATTAAGTGACCCACAGATAGTCTTACTATCCTAGTTTCGGATAATTATGGAACAAAAAAAATCGGACATTGTATGACGTCATCAGTTCGAAAAAAGCGACTGTGGATTTTTTGTCCACAAATGACGCTCCACAGCGTTCCCAAAAAATTCGAATTCAACATAATCTTCAACATAGTCTGGTAATTCGGTCGTGAAAAACATTGTCGTCTCAATTGATGGGTCAGCTGCACTTGAAGTCGTGGCTTTAAGTTCTGAAGAGGTTGTTGTAGTTGAAGTTGTAGTTGTAGACGTTGTACTGCTGGCCGTGGTACCACAATTACGAGTGCAAATTGTCAAAGATTTCGAGCTAAATTAAAACTGAAAACTCGGGATATTACCAGTCAGTTGACAGAGTGCGGTGATGTAAAGCTGCTATTTCTACATATTCTATCAATGTTACCTGAACGTTGCATATCCATCAGGGCAGTATTCAAAATCAGGGCAAATTTCGCCAGAAATTCCCTTGAAGCACCTTTAAAAATCAGAAGATAATCATCGATAAGTTTTTAAGCGAAACAGATTCTAAAGCGATAACAATAGTTAGCAAAAAATCTTACGTCTGAAATGAGGTTTGCTCTTCGAATTTACATTCTGACCACTTGGACCATTTCGACCATTTCGATTCAAATTCTTCGGTTTGAGAAACTTTGACGAGATTATAAGGTAATTATCATATGCATGTCAATGTAGATTAAACGGATTAAAAATACCGGAATATTAACAGAAATCACAAACTCGGGCCTAGAACATCGACTCGTGTTACTAAATCAGTGTCACTCACATCCAGATTCGGCCAGTTGATTATATCATTGGAGATGAGCTTAAAATGTATTTGAGTAACATATAACTTAACTTTAGTTATATAAGTATAATATTACATATATTCTTTCGGACTTACAAGATAGTCTTGAATGAAATTGATGTCAGAAGTTTCTTCGATAACTGTATGGAACTTTTTGTTGAATCAAATTATTTCAAAGGCCATCATTTTTTTTGTTTTAATGGACGTTTTTATTTCACCTTTGAATCTTTTCCTTGTTATTTATTTTGTCCATTTTGAACCTCGTATAAGTTACTGTTTCGACCGTCTACTTCAGGGATAAACGAACTGTAGACTACAGTTTGTAGTCACTCTGTCACGAACAATTCGCATTGAATTCTGAGTAAATCCCTTGTCTTGTTGAAATAATTTCCTAGGCCACGTGTAATGTGAAATCGAATCTTTAATTGTTGATCGTCACTTGATGTTAATTTTTGTACTTAAGAGAAGTGGCTTTAAAGGCAAATAAATTTACAAATCAGAACTCACCTAACCCATCACCGGTGTAATAATCACTTAGATTGCATTTTCCATCTTTTCGTCTCGTTTAGGATTAAAGGTAGCTCTAATTTGCTGAAAGCTTTCATAAAGCTTCGGATACAAGTTCGTGAATCCTGGCCTAAACCCTTTTGACAATTTGAGCTTTGGAGGAAGTTTATTTGGTCTTGTCAAGACTTGTGTCCAGCCACTGTTAAATTCATCAAACTTACATACAATCATTCCCGCTTAAGAAAGAGTTCGACAGTATTATTTATGAACCAACTCATAACTTTTGAGTCAGAGAATGGCTTACATTTTGTATTCGAGTTTGGTTTGATCTTATGTATTGAAGACATTGGTATATTTCTTCCGGAAGCACTAAAGATATGTACATGTAACATTATTATATGAATCAAAGCCTTTAATGACGTCAATGCTACGTAATTCTGGTATTTACCTCAGTATATTGCCGATATCGTGACATGACTGTCCTTCAATATAAGATGCTGGACATTTTGGTTTATAATGAAGACTTAAATACATGTTAGTAAAGTCAAAATACACATGATACACGTCCAAAGTAAATTATTGATTCTGAGGTGAAATCAACATTAAATTTACCTGTATGGTATAGCTTCCCATGATCGTTTATAAGATATTGGATTCACTGGTTGTTTTGGTCTATAATTCAATTGTCGATGTAATGATATTCCTTAAAATATCATTGTTTCATGAAGTCTCTATTTCATGATAACACTTATATTTCGAATTTAAGAAAAAATCGTTAGCAGAATCGCTACGTATAAGACCTCTTGTCAAACCAATTGACCTTAACAACCTTTGATATACCATGGTGCTTACCTGTAGCCCGGGCCAAAAATAAAAAGAAAACAAATTCCATTTTCCAAATAATATTATCTTTGGTTTTGAAGATAACGAAATGGGTTTGAGGTGGAATCGGACGGCCGCTCCGAGTGTGCATAAGAGTGTCCTCTGTTGATTTAGTACTTTTGTTTCAATATTTATTTTTTTGTTTTGAAAATAACAAAGACCAATCCAGGTTCTTAAAAGCGTTCGTTATCTGACCAGCCTAGCGATGGAGATTATCGAAATGTAACGTTGGTGTCAGATAAAGATGTAAATTTTACCGTATAAAAATCATTGATAATTATAATTTCTATATGAAATATATTAACCGAAAATAATTGTAACCGTTTAACCCCTATCCGTGAATTGTGGGAATATCGTTAAGCAAAGTTAACTATGATGACGTCACGTGATTGCACCAAGTGGTGCACAGATAGTCTTACTATCCTAGTTTCGAATAATCATGAAACAAAAATTGCCTTGTATGACGCCATCAGTTCGAAAAAAATGACTGTGGATTTTTTGTCCACAAATGACGCTCCACAACGTTCCCAAAATGTCCCAGATAGGGGTTGAGCTATCTATTGATGCTAAAATCATAATCGTAACCAGGCCTCCTTTTGGGATAAAAGACGTCTTCCAGGCTCGGAGTGGGCCCACACTTGATCGTGTCTTATTTGTATGAATTTATTTTATTCGATAAAACATAATCAAGCTTAAAACCATCATTAATAGTTTGTTCGAAAAATTTGTCCAGAGACGAAAACTTCATCAAGTTTACAGTTGCATTTTCTGCAGAAAACATTAATGATGGCGTATTATAAAGACCAATTGACTTTTTACGCACCGCTAAAGATATCCGAAGACTTCGGATTCCGAAGTTATCTTATTCTATATAGAAGACAGTGTCTTCAAGACACATACAAATTGATTTATCTTTCAAGAAATTCTTATTATGAGAATAAACTGAATCAAAAAGTTCATTTTAAAGGAACAGTTTCATTTGGCGCAATTGTGAACACTAATGACTTCATCAAGTCTTGAGTATCCACTGTTTAAAACCTATTTAATTGTTTAATTCATACTGAATTAAACTAAATTATTAATATATTTAACTATATTTAAGGTGGCCTGATTTAGTATGATTATCACGAGAACATGAAGTTGACGGCCCTAGTCACATTTGCAGCTGCAGTTGATTGTATGATGTATCAACTACCTAGCGTAAGTGGCCAGTCATCGAAGACCGTGATATCGAATAATTTATTTTAGGCAGCTGGACTTGGCATGCTACCATCATCATATTTGACATATCAATTACGATCGACAAGACTAAAACGAAGTAGCGAAACGCGACATGCAACAAAAACTTTAACTCAGGATAATTTTCAACTCATAAGCTCAATTTTAGAAACCAGATTGAACTTATTTTAGTGAATTTGAGCTGATAAGTCAATTGATTTGAAAACGAATATAAGCTGTACGATAATATGCCAACCAAAGCTTTTGACTACATGATGTTGATGGTCACATTGGAAGCTGTCTTCGAAAACACCCAGGTTAGATCTTTGATGATCTGAAGTTCGGATTTCACACAGCCCAACGAAAATCCAATCTTCAGAACCCTATCTTCGAGCTTACGACAGAGTTTGAGGGCACGTTGAAAGATAAAATCAGAAAGCATGAATCACATGACTCCAATTATTTCGCTACGTACAACGAAAATTCTATTTCAGCGAAATGACTTCTCAAGGCGAAATTATTTCAAAAACGATAAAGTGTAAATAAAAGTTATTATCAGTCAATTTATTTTTACAGTTTAAAAATGCTGTAATGTCAGGCGTGGGCTAGTTGCCTCCCCCGCATAGTCGGCATTCGACCAGTTTTTGTTGCATGGGAAATTTAAAAATTTTTTAAAGCTCCGCTCTTAATCGAGCATTTTGTTGCATTTTTTCAATTTGCACTGGTTGCAAATCAAGAATGATAAACATACAGGATTTTTAGAAGTGATATTTGCATAAGTATTTTGAAACTTATCTAGTCGCGTCATGTGTTCAAAGTTTCCGATAGAATAATCCGGCTCGGGTAGTACTATATTACATTCAATACATTTGAAAATTCGATCCGTATCTTCTTGACTGGACGTTATCATTTGACCGGTGTCTTCAATCCCAAGAGTACATGGTGGCTTGAAATCTGTATTCTCCTGAATTGAGATTTTCTCTCGGTTTGAAGATCTTTCAGGAAGATCGTCTTCATCTTCAGCTAAAGGCTGTGCATTTTCCGTGAAGAAATCATCCTGGTCTTCATCAAATTCAATTTCTTCAATGACATGATCAATTTCGGATTTCACTTCCACATTTTTTACTTCTGGTGACGGCTTCCGAAGATTCATGTGCGTTTGCGGATCGAATCCCGTTGAGTTATCTAATTTAGAGGCGTCGATGATTTTTTGAAGATAATTATAAGCCTCAATAATCATGCTGAGTTTTGAGATGTATGCGATAGAATTTTGTTTGCAAAATAATTCCACTGACACTTCTGTCTGGAGTAAGTGAATTATCATGTATTTCGAGTCGATTTCATCTTGGATTTGAAATGAACCAATTTGGTCTTGGAAGTGGTAATTCGAAGTTATAAAAGTTCCTTTTGATATCTTCGATTCACTTTCATTATAGAAATAAACGTCATCGCCCATCTTAAAAACCATTAAAATAATTATGGGAAAACAACTAGACAAATTGTTATAGGGGGCCTGTTAAATCATATGAAAGCGGGGCTCTCTGATGTGGTTCAACCCTGGACCTAGTGACATAGACTTTGTCACATAGTCTCATCTGGTACCGCCGATATCGTATGAAAACCGATGTTTATTGAAAGAAAATGCCGAAGGAATTTTTTCAAAGACATGAATCAGGTCTGATGTATCATGTGACATGATGCCGTAACTAACCAGAAACCCTCTTGAAGACGATGGCTTGTTTGCGCTTGGAATACTATATAGATTATCTCCAAAGATTATCTGTGCGAAGATTAATCAATACCATGAATCATTTTTGTCAGTAAAAGGGAAGAGTTCATGACTCATTAGTCATGACTGATTGACTTTTAGCAACGGAAATTCCGTGATGGAATTGATGAAACCATTCCTTTCGAACAACAGATCCAAATTCAAGTCCAGTATTGAATCGTTCCTCTATACACGACCACTTGAAATGATTTTTGATTTTATCTTTTGAATCATTTGACGTCATTTTTGGTTTAATCCTAGATCGTTTGACTTTATGATCTGTTTTCTGCTTGGAATGTTGCCCCGAAAGACTTGGAAATTTCTGAAATTTGTTTTCAAAGGTGCGTTAGACATTGACTTACAGCCTGTGGACTTGTGACAAAATTAGAGCACAGTCGCCATGGCGCGCCAATTCAAAATTTGAAAAACCCACCTGATTTTTTGACTGATTCGTATAAACCGGTTGTCTGATGGGTACTGAGAAAGTGGACGGTGTTACATTTATTATTTGCTGAGTTGTATTTGGTAAATTATAATTCTCATTGCAAGCATTTAATCGAGCTTGATTTGTAATTAAAAAGGGAGCTAAAATTAAACTTAATTATTAAGTTTCTTACACGGGTGGATCAAATTGTTTGGTCAGATAAAATCCTCATCTTTTCGATTGTTTACATTCAAAATAGGCGTAGGGGTGTAAAATTCTACCAAAACAAAATGGTCTTCCCGTGTATCAGCAACCAACCTATTTCTCGCCGTTTCTTTGTCGTTTTTGTCTTTGGTAGTCTTTCGTTGGCGATTCTTCTTGTCTTCATAGCAGGACGATCCGAAGAATTTCTCAAAGGGTCTGAACTTGTCAAAGACTCTGAAGATCCTGACGAAATCATAATGTCCAAGTCTTCGGCTTTAACGTTTTCGATCGTGCATTTTTCGTCTCTTTTTCTTGGAGACTCTAATTCCTTCTGTTCATTTGCAAGTGTTCTATCACGCAGAAGTTCCAAACTTTTTTTCGAAAGTTTGAGAAGCCAGCGATCGCTAAAAATGGTTTCGTCAGAATCAGGGATGCTCATACGAGAACGGTTGTTCTAGCACCGTACTCCCGTACTCTTCGTGCCGAGTACAAAGAGTACGGGGTACGAAGGGTCTTGTACTCGAGGAGTACGGATTTTAGCAAGGGGTACGCTCATTTTTACCAGCACGGAGCACGAGGAGTTAGGAGTACGAAGGGTACGAAATTCCGTATGAGCATCCCTGGTCAGAATGATCAAAATTGGGAAACACTTACCTGACAAATCGACGAAAATATGCGGCAGAGAAACATCGATTTTGTATATCTGAGATATTGGCAAAACGTTCTTCGTGAGCAATCTCACTTTGATTCATGACGAGAAGGTAGAAGTATCTATATGACTGGAAAGAATAAAATATATAAGCCTTGATTGGCTTTCAAAATTACACGAAAGATTTTAAACGTGCTAGTAGTAAGTGTAAGGGCACACTGTACAGCCCCGACGCATGGATTTTACCTAAATGCTAGTTTTTGCAAATATTTATGGTTCTTCGAAGAGCAAGTCATACATCGATTTTGTCCGATAACTTTAAATAATCAAAATATCCAAACTGTATCGACCATCAATAAACAATCTATGTTATAAATGAAATTTATAGATCAGTTTGGTAATAGCCACATTTGATACTTCCGGTATCAAATAAATCATTCCTGAAAAGCTATTCGTCTCAAATTTTCGATTCCAAAATCCAAGATGGCACTTGGGGGATGATCTTTTGAAAAACCCAAATCTAGGATTCTTTTTTCCAGTTCGTCTTCAAAATCAAGTTTATGAATCGAGCTTCCGGTTCCAATCAATCGAACATCACGACGACGAACACCGCCCTCTTGATGAGCCAAAATTGCTTCTTTATTCTTAAGGTGGTTTAAAATGGTGATCTTAAGGGTGTCATACTATGTATTTCATGAATACATGTGTGAGTAAGAAAACGGTTTGGTCCGGTAAAAACCCTTTTAAAACCAGCCTTGTTGATATTATATAAGCTCTTTCTGCTCAACGGTTGAAAATTTTCTTTTATGAGTTTTCAAAATATCAATTATTTGAGGTTGCAGAAATTTCAAAATGCATTTGGCTGCTGGATTGGTACAGACTCCTCAATAGATTACTAGTAAAGTACTATAAAAACAGGCCTTGGTGACAGTCGGGTCTTTGAGATGCGATTTGCGGCTGTTCCTCACACCATAAATGCTTAAAAATACTGGATAAAATATTTCCTGACTCATGACTCCTGAGCAGACATGGGCAAATGGCGTACAGATCAAAATCTGGTCCAGATTCGATGTGAAAAACCGTACAGATATTATTCTGTAAAGTGCCTGGACCAGGCATAAAGTCTGTAAATCGTCTGTACGGATTTTGAAATATTTTTTCGGATAAGTACAGATTTCGTACAGATTTGAATCTGGTCCAGAACAAAATCTGTACAAAATCTGTACAGATTGAGAAAATTATTTTTAAATCCGTACAGACGATTTACAGACGAAAATCTGGTTTATGCCTGGTCCAGAGGTCTTACAGATATTCGTCTGTGAAACCTCTGTACGGATAAAAAAACTTTTTTTTCGAATTGTACAGATTCCGTACAGATGAAAATCTGTATTGAATCTGGTCATTTTCTTATCGGCCAGTTGAGAGTTTCCAAAATGACCTGAGATTTGCTGGTGAACAAAAATGGACCTCTTCACAGGGTACAGGGATCCACGCGCCGCTTAATCCGCGGACCGCTCGGTCCGAGTTGGTCCGAGATTTTTGGGTTATCTCGCATGATACTCATGTCTCAACGTATAACTTATACCTTGTACGTAGTGATATTGGTGCCCAACATAAATAAAATCATTATCGTTACTTTTACTCGGAAGTCAAATCTGACCTCAGAATCGGATTCAGCGTAGTCGATTTCCTTTTAAAAAACATATTTGAACGATGAATTTGACCCTGTCTTATAGCATTTTTTCGAGGTTGAAGTTTGAAAAGTACGGAGTTTTTGGGAATTTCAAGAGTGGACCTGAGTGGTCCAAATCTGAAAAATAATTTCAGACAATAATTCAGCCAAAAATCTTGAATGCCATTGAAAACCGGAATGTCATGACCTCACTTGGTGAAATCAAAAATACACCTTTAGTTCCTACCTGAGCTTCTTTGATACCGACAGTATTGTATCCCTTCTCCGAAAATAATTTTGCAAGCTTCTTTTTGAATGAAATTGGAATTTGTCTTATTCGGGTTCGTTGATTAACGATAATAAAATGAGATTCCTAGTGAAAGGATTTCTGCTCTGCAAGCCCAATGACAAAGATAATTTATAAGTTATATATGGGGGTCACACATTAGAGTGGACATCTGAACTTGAACTTGCACACATTAGAGCGGAATACAGTATTCCGAATACTTTATATGCAAAATCACATGAACCCTAGCTTCGTTTTGTTCCTTCTGTTTCAATAAAAGAAACTTCCTCAGAATTTACTTCTTCAATTTTACCTTCCATTATAAATAAATTTCGATTTTTTCTTAATTTTGAGAGACTTTCAACCTTTCACTTGTTTTCTCTCTGTTGACCAACTTATTCCGTTTGGCTTATCCTGCGACGAGCTTTAGTTAGCTAAAAGAGAATATTAAAACTTGGCTTCCGATTGGCTAAGAAGAACTTACCATCCTCCTCATTATAAATGAAGCACTTCATTGGGCGAGAGTTTTTGAGATAACCAAGATAAGCCACCTCACCAATAATTATCGATTTTTAAACGAAAAAACTTACTTCGTTTTCAGTTTCACCAAATTTCAATGAACGGTTTTACTTATGTGCCTTTCATTTTTTCCTCACCTACGGGATCCCGCGGGAGTTAAAACGCATCAAAAAGTTAAAACGCATCAAAAAGTCAATTACGAAAAAAAATTGTACAAAAATGTGAAAATATCTTTCATCTTTTCTAGATGAATAAAATTATCTGTATTAATATAAACATCAAAACAGTTCTTTAAATTGTATGAACGATAATGCGAAACATTTTATTGCTGGGGGTATCAGTGGGATGGCAACAGTCATCTCTGGTTACCCTTTAGGATTGAATTCGATATTAAACCACGAAACCGATTAACTTTGAACTAGAAAGTAACCATGAAAACGACAATATTTTGAAAAACGGTTTTACCAGAGTAATCTACAGGTTTCAGAGTATCCGAAAAGTGAGGAGACAAAAAATCTTTTTGTTTTTTGAACTCTAGTAGACGATCCCTTAGCATTAAAAATTCAATAAAGATACGATCAAGGTTAAAATGCAATGCGCTGCAGGAGATCTTACTATGCAGCAGTGCATCAAAGAGATAGTCAGGATGAGTTTTTCGTTTATGCAAATTGAAAAATAAATAATATAAATATTTTATATAACCAGCTTTAAGAATACCTTAACTATTTTATCTTTAACAGTCACCCTACTGCTTGGCCATATTCTGGCCAAAAGAAAAACGTAATGTTTTTACAGATTTCCACGCATTTCCCTCTCAGTAGGGTGACTGTTAAAGTTACGCGCCAAATGTCAGCGCTAATTCGGATTTGAGAAAATTTCTGACAAATTGCCGAGAATTTTAAAATAGTTACGGCATTTTTATTTAAAGCCTTCTTTCGGATGAACAAAATAGAAATTTTATAGGCTGAAACTTTTAGCCTAAAACGACTTAAGTCGTTTCACTAAAGTGAAACCATCGAAAACCTTGAAAAGTAAAAGAGGAATTTTAGGGTTTTATCAGCGACACCTGTGAATGCTTTTGCTTTTTTGGTAAAAGGTCAAAAAACTAAATTAAAACTTTCTTCGACATTTCGAAGCTGGTATCATCCTAGCCTATCGTACTGAGATTTGTAGACCGAAATTCTCGAAATTTCTGACCTCATGCGGGGCAATGAATTTTGCAAGAAACACGTCGGATCTGATAAAATTATATTTTCTGGAGCAATTGGTGGAGCGGTTTCTGCACTGATCGCATGTCCAAGTGAATTGATAAAGTGTATTTTGCAGGCATGGGCTAAAAAACACAACTGTTGCTAAATTATCCTCTGTGACATAAATGTTTTGTGAAAATTATGCACCATCCACGCCTTTTCTCCACGCCTTTCTCCCCTCCTGTTCTTTACAAAAAAATTGTGTCCTAGAGGGTATGATCGAAAATTTATCAACTTCAGAACATGTAAAACCTTGAAAAGAATCATCATACAATAGAATCCCCAACGCAAGCAGTAAGATACATTTTACGAAATGGGGGAGTTGCTGGATTTTATAAAGGAAAAGGGATTCAACCACCAGTCTTTTGAGCCATCAATAATGGAAGGTGTGGTTACCACTGTGGCATATATAGGGGTGGAAGTGCCGAAGGCACTGACCAAGTAGGCAGCCCCAGCTTAATGAAACCCTTTGACCCCGACTAAACTTGACCCAACTAAGAAGCTGAAACCATTAAAATTCGTTTTGACGGCTCCTAGTGACGGCTCTATTATTTTTTGTTAATTTCAGCCACTTCCGTGCAGACGTCGGTGGACAAGGACACCGAAAATCCGGACAGCACTTTCTTGTCCTTGTCCGGCCGGACAGACAGACACCGGACAGACTTTTTTCAAGAAATTAATCCGGTCACCGGTCAGACACCAAACAGACTTTGTCCGCGAAATTCGGACAGAATCTGGACACCGGACAAAATCGAGGACAGAATCCGGACAGACAGACACCGGACAGCAAATCCGGACAGAATCCGGACAGCGGACAGGCATCGGACAGGACTTTCCGGGAAATCCGGACAAAAACGCGACAAGGACAAGACATCTGCTTCCGTGGCCTTCAAGTTACCCAAAGTGACCTCTTATGACCGTAAATGACCCGAATATCCGTCATGGCTCCTGTTCATTAATTTCAAAAATTTTTTGATCATACAAAATTTCAGTTTTCTGAGCCAGCGGACTATTTTTGATGGTTGCTCAAGGTTGCTCAACTCCAAATTTTTACCACGCCTAAACCATCTCAAAATCTTCATTTTAAATAAACAAATTAAATCGCTTGGGGCGCTTTGGGGTCATATTTTCGTAGCCGGAAACTCATTTCAAACACGAGAAACAGCGCCCAGTCAGTGTCCAATATTAAATATTTTTTGATGACGATCTGAACCCATCTGACAACCTGCCAAACGTATTTCTGAGTACTTATTCACCAGTCTTTTTCGGTAAATCTTAAAAAGGAATGACATTTACTCTAATGCGAGATATCCCTGCTTATGCTGCTTTCTTTGGATCTTATTATGCGATAAAGGAAAGTGTCTGAATTCGCAGCACGGTTTTGAAATGAACAAATTATTTTTATAATAATTGTTGAGAAATCCGACATTGACAACACCACATTAAAGAACAAGCTGAAAACGTTGTCTTTCAATGATTGGAATTCATCTTTGATTGCAGGCTAGGGTGAAAAGCCGAAGAATTAGGCCTTTAGAAAATACGTTAACAGTCACGGAGCTTAAAGACATACTACTCTCCATATTTGTGATATCAATATATTTTGTGCTAAAACGCCAAATCGTTATCTTAGAGTAGTTTTCTCTTCGAACCGTGACTGTCATTACCTTAAATTAACGACTTTAATTTTGCATCTAAAAGGTGGCTTTGCTGGTCCATTTTTTTGGGTTGCTGGATTACCTGGCGATACTTTGAAATCAAAATGGCAGACAGGTGGTGTGTTATAAAATTGTTTTGTTGAGGTGATCGATTAATTCCAACAACCAAAAACATCTACGGGAAGGTATAAATTTTGGTCCACAATGAGGAGGTAACACGTGACAGCATCTGGCTAATAAAATAATTTTGGTCCGCTTTGCGAGCCAAAAGTGGACCAAAGTTATTTTTTACCCTCCCGTAGATATAGGTTTCTCGTGACCAAGTTTTCGTGACCAAGACTCAAGAAATTGGCTTCACTGGACTTAAACTTCGTGTACAGCTTAGTTACGGATAGGTTCAATATCTGGACTTTGGTAAGATTCGTAATCCCGGACTCGAGCCTAGATACGGATAACAAGTTGATATCAGTATTGATAATGTATATTATATGGTCGTCGGATTAGTCTGCAAGGTAAAGCTTCTTTTTAAGCACACATTCAAAGATCTCGATAGCAAATACAAGCATTTACGCCAAGTTTTAATGAGAACAAATACGATAAAGCAGCTGTATAAAGGTTTTAAACCGGTCATGGCTAGGGATTTCAACATTCAGTTTCATGTCACCTTTGGTGTCTTTTTCATCATAAAATCTCATGAAAAGTAAGATCGTTTCCTGCTAATGCAGTTTGCTTTCTGACATACGAATACGCTTACAAGAAAATGAATGATTATTGTTGATTATTACAGGCAAATAAACAAATATCAAGCTATTCATTTTTCTAATTTTTCAAAAAGGCACCCATGTTTTTCTTATATTCTCAAGTCCAGTCATATTTCCTTAGATTGGTTTCTCAATTATTTCCATTCTAACTCGAGTAAAGGGAATTAATATCAGGACTTGCTCACATAAGAGAGAAAGAGGAGGACACCTCTCCGAATATACAATAAAGAGGGCGCCATTCACCCAATTCTCGATAAAATCTGAAAAGTTGAATTTTCAAATCTGGACTCAGATCTTTACTTTGCTTGGTTCTTCCCTTCGATTTACTTTTCCCGGATAATTATGTCACTACGTTTTGATAACGTCTCTATGATAATTTTCTACAATGTAATGACTTATTCGTTGTTTTATTATCATTCCTTAAACATTCAGTAACGTTGGATTCTTTTTTCCAGCAGTAAAACCCCTTTTCTTCATCATAAATGAACTTAGATGTATTTTCAAATTTGTTTCGCTAGGCAGATCTCTCAGCAAATCAAAGCAACGCTCTCAATATATTCATAACTATGAACTTGAAACTCAATTTAAAAACCCATCTTATCTTCGGTTAGATATGGCTCCACTCCAACGAAATCTTCAATCCGACTCATAACATTGCTGGGATTCGTAATCAATTCTTGTCTTTTGGGGGGATGATTTAAGACATACTTAACAGTCACAATACTTAATGCCCATATTCTGGACAAAGGGCTCCAAAATCAAATTTCAAGGCTCAGAACATTCTTGGATCTCTCAAACCCCCGAAGACTCACCGTACAAGTAAAAGGCTTACGGAAGCTTCAATGTCGGTGTTTTTAGTCGTGTGGATTGATATAAATTTTCCGATTAGAGGCTTTTTAGAGCCATGTTTTCTCTTTCATCTGGGAGTGAAATTTCGGCGCCTATAGGATCCTCATACAAGTCTTGTACTGGCAAAGCCGTATGGTGAGGGTGGGATAGTTTAGTATGGTGACTGTTAATAATTAAAGTGCAATTTGCACTACCAGTGAATCATTCTAGAACTTTTCATCCAGACCATCAAGAATAAGCATCTGAGTGGGATCAAAAAACTTGTACCAATACATAAGAAACATACTGTACAATCCATTCAAAAGTAAATTATGACGATCAGATCTGAATTATCTTAGTTAAATTATTCATAAATTATGAATCATAATGATGCCATTTTTTTATGCCAGCGTTACGTTATCTTACTTTTGCTGATTTTTATGGCGAAAAAGATTTTTTTTATTCGCGAAATCATTCATTAAATGTTCTAATTTACTCGAAGTGTTTCCACTTGGCAACTTAAAAGGATCAACTGATTCAATGCGTCAAAGCCTTTGACTCAAAGGACAGCCTCAAAATGTGTAACTTACAGAGCTTTACACTGTAAGACAGAACGGCCGACCAAACCCAATCTAACCGCCAGTGGATCCCAATGTTCCTGTTCTTGAATTCGGTCAAGACTATAACGAACTTGCTCCTCAAACTTGTCTAGTTTAATTTCGTTGTTGTCCTCGTACATATGATTATATCGAGATAAAACGCGTTTGACCGGATCACAAACCACCATTATAAGCTTGAAAGGGTGATATCAATGACGAAAATATGAATTATTGACTAAAACGATTCCGAAAAAAAAATCCCTCAACTCCTACATTATAGGACACAGACAAGTAGGCACCCTTGCTTCATACTTGGATTGAAATTTTTCATTCGCTCTGGTACATCTTGCTTTGTCAGGCTCAGAATTACGTCATTAACCCTTATTGGCAAATCACGGAAACAAAATCCAAAAACTGGGAACTTCATCGAGCGTGTTTTGCGGAAACAACTTTCAGTTAAATTTTTAAAAACCATCTTGGGAACTTTACCGAGCGTGTTTTACTCCCAAAATGTTGCGAATAAGGGTTAAGAGGTTGTGTTGACGTCATCACTGCAAGATAAGCCGATCCTGAGTATAATAATTTGGTGTCTTCTCAAATACAATTTCATTTGGTGACGATTCCGGCATTTTATTTCGATACCATTCTATACCCTAGAAATCAATCACTGCCAATGAGTCGCAAATAATTATTCAAACCTTTTCATATTGGGTATGAAAAAAATATATTTCACCCGGGGTCTTCAGATTTGGATGTTGCATGAGGAATTTTTTTAAGGCACCTTAACTTGGAAATTTTATGCTGTCTCCTTATGGGGCCTTATGGGGCTGACTAGATGGTGCTTTCAACCACTTCTCACCTGTTCCGCATTTCTTGACACCAAAAATAATAAATTCGGGGAATTTCACATTAGTATTGAAAAGAAAATTTTTCAGATATCTCGGTGGTTTCTTGATTTCTTTTTCTTCGTGAGGATCGATATAAGTTACATTAATGATCATAAAGTTAATTAATATCAGGGTGAGCTGAATGGCGCCCTCTATATTGTATATTCGGAGAGTTGTCCTCCTCTTTCTCTCTTATGTGAGCAAGTCCTGATATTAATTCCCTTTACTCGAGTTATGTAAATATCAATATAGAACCTATTCTGTATTATTAATCAGAGTCAAAACGATTTCTGCTTTCTTAACCACAATTATCAATAGACAAAAAGTGAACAAAACTGAAATTTTGAAAATTATTTGGCTCATTTTAATTTTCTAATTTTTGAAGCGGTGTTTTGACTCTGCGTGATGAAAGACAGACTAATCGTTACACGCTGTGAAATTGATAAAGTTTAAACAAACAGTAAACGACCAAAATTCAATTTTTCATTGCATGGCGAACTCGAGGGCAGGAGCACGCTTGCCACGAGCAAACTAGAAGCATGGCGAACCTAATTTCGATAAGTGTGGCAAACTAGAGGCACGCGTGCCCGTGGAAAACTGAACAATTCTCTCGTATGCTTAGGGACAATTCAGTGGGGAGGACTTTTCATAGAATGCATTCAAATACCTTGTAATATATTTTGAATCATTTTTCGCTGATTCCCGAAATGTTTTCGGTTTGTTGATGCGACTGATCGGACCAAGAGCTATTACCGGTTCAAGTTTCCACTTTTTGACAGCCCCAGACTCAAAATCCCATCAACTTTCCATAAATGCAATAAAAAAGTTGAAAATCGCTGTGACGGGGGTTAACCAGCTGGTTATGCACTTTAAAAAATATTAAATCCCCAGTGACAATTGTCCTATTTCAGGACATTTTTCCCTTTTGGGCTAAAATGAAAACCGTTCTTACAGCGTCATATGATGATTTCTGTAAAAACTTTCTCTCACGAAATCAAGATCATCAGTTCTAGTATTTTTGAAAATTATTCATATTTTTCTAACTTTTATCACTTGGGAGAAGTGAATGAAAGTAAAAGCGAAGTATGAAAAGGGAAAAATCCCTGTCACTGGGGAGTTAAATCTCAGTTTTGACAGCCTGGTTGCCTTTTTTTCAAATCTTGATAAACGCAATCGATTCGAGCGCTTTCTAAAGATCCTAAATCTCACTAAATCGTACCTACATATGCTGATATACGATTGTTTATCAAAACGAGAGTTGAACTTGGTCAATCATCGTGTCTCCAGACCCATTGTGATAATATCTCAAGGGTCAAAGGTCATTTACCATATAAAAAATGTGTAAGAAGAGCTCGAATAAAATTAAACTACAGAGTGTTTGAAAATGAGCTATTCAAGACGTTCATCAAGATATACATCAAGCACCGAATCGCCGAGAAGTAGATCCGATGCATATTCTGATATTTTTGAGGAAGGAAGAAGAGTCCTTCAAGAATCGAAACAGAGAACAATTGATTGGGATGAAAAAATGCAAGATTATTCAACACAGAGAAGGATTCGATCAAGAAGACTTATGCGTAAAAAGTAAAAACTAAAATGAGCTTACTGAAAAACTTTTTAACTTAGAGCATTCATTTTACTGAAAATTAAGCACGGAATATGTCGACAAGAAAAACCGATTAAATGCTGATGATGAACTCGAATCATTCCGTAAAGAAAAAGCTAAAAAGTAGGGACCTCTACTCCTAGTATGCTTTATGAACTGAATAAACCAATTTTATTTAAGGCGGGCTTCAGTAAAACAAATCGATGTTGAAGAAGAACCTGAAATTGAAAAAATGCAAAGAGATCGATCAAAAGTTGAAAACTTCATAAATGAGTGCAAAGAACTGCTAAATCGTCACACGATGACATCTGACAAGCTCTCCATAAATGTGGAAACAAATTCAAAAAATGACGCATCGGATTCACCTGAAATCGAAGAAGAAGGAGATACACTCGATATTGAAATTCGGGAGAGAAAAAACAGACTCGATTTGCTTTCCGATGAACTGAAAAATGATAATCTAGATGACGATATGTCAAATATACGGTATGATCTCTCGGTAGAATGAATCTTCATCTTATTTTGACATAATGCCAATAATTTATAGCTGAATTAAATTTTGACCGTTAAGAGAACGCCTCGCGGACAAACGGGCCCGTGTTCAACAAATTGTTAAAGAAGCTGCTGCTCTCGATAATATTGTTCAATCTGATACACAATCAAAACTAAACCTACAGGGTTCGTTTTGTTAATTTTGGTCAAAATTATCAAAATATAACAATTTTTAAGAAATGGCCAAGCGAAGAGAGGAGATAGAAGCTGAAATCGAGAAACAAAAAATTCAACAAGAAATGAAAGAAAAGAAACGAAAAGCATTTCTCAAAAAACAAAATAAGATTTACTGCAAAATTGTTTGGAAAGAACTTGCAGAAAAAAATGCGCAAAAATAAACGATTGAAAATAATCACAAAAACACTTTGAAACGCAGGAGTTATCTGCAATAGATATGCGGCATATCATATGCGAAGGATTCGCAATAGACTTCACTTAAATATTTATTAGCTATGAAAAGGTTTTTGTGCAGGGGGGTTTAGAACTGCGAAAATAACCAACCGATTTCTTTTAATCGGATGGCAAGGTGGCATTGATATTTTTATTTGAATTGCACTTTATAGACGATTAAATTCCCATGACCTCACTCATTGTGGACAAAGCCGCCATATCTTCGGCTGACATCCACTCAATCGCCATGTCATTAAAAGGCATCATGCACATAAAAAATCCACTGGTTTGATCTGCATATTTCTGTGCTACGCCCATTTTCCAGGCCATTCTCATTGTTTCTGCATCACCTGAGCTCCACATTTGAACATCCTCCAAACTGAATATATTAATTTTAAGGTCACGTTCGGGATTAATTTGATTTAAGTTTTGTATTAAACGTACTCGAGACAGCTTAGAAGTCCCCACATGAATCCAGGGAATTGTGGTTCTGTGTCGTCCAAAAGATAATCAACATAAGCTTGTCCCAAAGCAATATAAGGTCCCATTTCCCAGTGATCGCTGTTCATAACGTCCTGAAATGTTCATTTTTGTAAGCGTTAAACTACTTTAAAAGGGCGCTCACCATCAAGAGTTGTTCAAAATCAACCACTTCTTTTGGTTTCTGTGAAGCGGTTTGAATTTTCTCTGCGAGCGTAGCGATATCGAATTCAAACTTTTCGAAGAATTCGTCGATGTGTGTCGGGGCAGCATATACTTTTTGAAAGTTTTCGACGTAATATGCTTCGAGCTCCACTGAATAAATTGATAAACTCCGTACTAAGGAGAACTATCTGAAAGAAATAACTCCACATGCGACATAAAACCGTATGTCACTTCTCAAAATTTCTTACTTTTACCAGCGCCAGGATTTTTATTTTCAAAGACTCGAGCAAAGATTTCTCTGGTAATGTCGTAATATGCAACCCAATCGTCGGCATTTCTCAGAATATATCCGTAATGTTCCAAAGTCCAATCTTTTTCATAATTTTGATTATAGATATCGACAATTGCCAAAGCACTTTTAACATTATCAAACAAAACTCCAATAGCAGATCTAATTTGACGGACCTTCACAAAAACGTACCGTTCTAAAAATACGCTTAATAACGTCCCTGTAAATATTTTTAATGTCTGGTTGTTGTTCAAAGATTCCCATTTTAGCAAAGTCTCCATTCATATCCCAGTATTGCAGAAGTTTTAGAATATTCTCGTCCGTTACATTGATATCTTTCAAGTCAGAAGCCATGAAAGCCTAAAATCAACGTCATATCATCAGTCATATAAGATATGGTGTTTTCTATCACAGAAATATATGATCCTACTCACTTCAATAGCCTTTTGAATGTTTTCTTCACTGTATTCGATTTCAAGGTTGACTTTTACGTCCATATCCATCTCCATGAACATGCCAATGAAAGATTGTACTTCGCCTACGCATTGGCCAACGTTTGCCATCATCTCCATACCCATATTGCCATCAACTAAATAAAAATACTCGAATAAATAACATGACCACCAAGTGTCTCAATAAGGTCTCTGAAATGTGCCTTGGATATCTTACCGATGTCCTTGACTGTAGCAGTGACACATTTACACATTGGCATAGCGTATTCAACATACATTCCAAGTCCATACATATCCAACTGTTTTCCTGCGTCTTCGCCCATTAGTTTACACCATTGTTCACCGAATTCTTTTGATTTCATGGAACCAGCCTGCATGATCAGCTGTTCATATTGTCGCTGCCTAGGATTTTAATATGAAAATATAAGCTTCACATGCGGTCATATGGACTTGGTAGGTTCTAGAATAAGAGTTAATACTGTATATTAAGAATAATCTGGCGGGTAATCTTTTTGTATTAAATAAAATCATTGAATTGGAAACATTTTTTATATATATCGTCAGAGGATTTACCAGCTTAAAGATTCCGGTGTAACCATGATGTAGGTCCTTATCGATTAAAGTTCAAAGCTAGAGTTTGTCTGTTTTCAATTCTTTCTTGATATCCCAAACCATTTGGTGAACAACTGGTAGACGTTTGACCATTGAAAGATGTCCGATAGAATCTTGATATGTAAAAAGTATAATGGAATAAAATATCATATTCTGCTCACAAAGAGGAGAAAGAGGACAACGACTCTCCGAATATACAGGGCTCCATTTCAGAGAATAATGATATTTTATTCAGTTATACTTTTTATATGTGTGCCATGTTATATGACGTATTTATATAAAAATTATGACATATGAGTATTTATGTGATAAGTAATATAACTTATTTTGATAATATGAATAATTTAAAATATATTTTGAATCTTTGAAGTTATATGCTAACAGCAACTGCTAGTATCTCTTGTGGAAATTATAACTTGACATCCTAGTTATTCTTTGAATATCCTACATAGCCAAATGATATGATTATTTTTCTAACTTACATTCTGAAATTATCTCTGCAGCCAGCTTCCCAATCAGCTCCAGTTCCAACACCCCACGATGGATCAAATGGAATCATTCCAAAGACTGGACAAAGAATATCTTCCTGTCCAAGCATTTCCCAAACTCCGTCCATCCAAGACATGTCCATACCCATTGACCAATCCCAACCATTCATCCATCCGCCCATATTCTTATCCTCGTCCCCATGATAACCGTCATAATGATCATCGTAAGGTCCTTCGTAATGATGGTCGCCACTATTTTCCATTTTCCACATTCGGAATTCTCTTTGCCATTCTGAATTTAAATGGGTTATTTTAAATCAAAGAGTGCCAAAGTGACACAGGTCAAGGCATATGAATTGTTACATATGATATGTACCAACTCTACAATGAGAGTCTACATCATAAATTTTCTGACTTATTTGCCAGATTTCATGAATCATGAGACTACATGACCGATAGCCACTGACTAATTCTAATATTTTAAATAATATATAATATATATTTGATGACAAAAGACCGTTTTTCTTTGTTGTTTGACTTCATAACTTTCTCATGAAACATCATCAACCTATTTTTCAAATAATTATAGAGACGTCGCTTATAATATATTATATAGCCTAAAGATGGAACAGTTTTTAATAATAATGTCTAACCCATTTATCACTATTGTAATTAGTAAAATCTAAGCAAATATTTCACTTCAGTCTATGGTGAATGGGAGGTTATAAATTAACAACTGACCTTCTTGTTGGTATTTCCATTTTTCCATCTCCATTTTCCACATTTTCATAGCTTCATGATTACAGCCCATATTGGGTTTATCACCACCATAGCCCATATCGGGTTTTCCGTGATGACCATTGCCCATATCATCATCGTCATAGTAATCTCCAGAACCCATATGATCACCAGATCCCATATGATGATCACCCATATGGTAGTCTTCTTTGTCATATCCACTACTATTGTGGCCATATTTTGGAGTCGTATGAGGATATGAGGATGTGGTAGTGGTGTATGTGTGGTCACCATGATCATCCGCACTGGCAGAAGCTGCTATAACGGCCGCCAAGAGTTTCATTTTCTGAAGATTTTGTGGGTTAAAAATGGCCGTTCTCGTGTTTAAAATTAAAGTAACGATAGCAAATATGACCGTTTCTCTTGTTCTGTATGGGAAATTAATATAAAATATAAAAGTGTCGTATAAAATAATTAAGTCTCGGTTTTCAGTTTCAGTTTCGGTTTATTTTACGACTTAAGGATTTCCCGATGTCAAAAATCTCAAATTTGCTTCCAGATTTTCTAGACGGAGTTTTCATGGTTTGAAGATTTTATGGTACTGGAATCACTCAAACCGACCCAAAATTATGAATCCAAACCGAAACCAAACTTATGCGGATCACATTTTGTCCCAAACAAGGCATCTAAAGCATACATTTACAAATCTCGTTACTATACCTGGTTATGCTTGATAATGATAGTAATGTGTTTTACGAAAGTTTTGATAAATAGAAAATTTTGGCGCTAGAGAGGGCCTCTGGGCACTGGTGCAGGAAGAAAAGTCATTTCTTTTGTGACGCGAAGCTTGACTCATTCATTCTTTATCAAAATCATTATTATACCTTTTGGGATAATTACGTCGGCAACAAACTATTGATGACCACCAAACCTGAACTAACTATAGGTCTGCTCAACTTTGCCGAAAGTGACATCACTCAACTGTCATATTGGCCACATCATATGGATGGCCATATCATATGGCTATATCACATGGCCATATTATATGGAAATAAGAAGCAAATTTACCATTTATTTATAAATCCGAATCCATGCGTTTTTCGGACATGTTTGATTGGTTTGAACGGGTCAAAACAAATTTTCGGTTTTATACAGAAGACCGATTTTCGGTTTGTATAGACAGAAAGCCGATAATCAAGAGTTAATCGGTTCAACTTTACCCTTGGCCTTGACTCAGATTGTGTCTTTTAGGGTTGGGTCGACAACAGACTGATTTGAACAACGGCCCGTTGTCACCCCGGGACGACGATCCACACTTCCACATACTGTTCTAAGAAGTTTTTATGGAACAGACTTTGTTTCTTTAGACTCTTTCTGAAGATATAAAAATGCTTCAAAATATAATTTGCTATAAATTGTTGTTTAACATGATATAAGTAAGTACTTAAAATTCAAAAAAAACTTTACATAAGATCCTTAAGCCCAAAACTAAGAGTTTGACAAAGTGAAGTAACATTGAATAAGTTATCAAGAAACAATCCGAAATTCAGATGTTCTCATTAGGGGAAACTCTTATCTCGAAATTCACAACTTTGTTAGAACTTTGAGAATTGTGAAAAACTATATTTAGAGAAAAAAAACAACTAAAAATAAATTGATTATCATTTCGACCAAAGTCATAACAGAGTTTCGTCTACATTATGGAATTTCGCTGACGGAGTAAACCATAATCATCTTTTGAAGATTATTTCTCTTTATTTAGGGTCAGTCATGCTAATGAACATATTCCATAATAATATTAGTAAATATTTAGTGGACAAAATTGGTAGAAATAATTTTTCAAAAAAAGTATTGAGTAGACTTAACTCACGCCCTCGAGGCTCGACCGTCCGTGGACGGTTTATATGCTTTTTAAGAATTTAAATTATATAAAATATCCCTCTTACATGTTAAATCGTAGTGGATTGTTGCCAGCAATTGATTCATTTAACAAAACCGAAAGCTTGTAATGACTATTCCAGCTTGAAGTGATTTAAACGAACTGATTTAAACTCGTTACTCTTTTAAAGGGTATTCATAAGGTAGTCCAAGAATAGTTTGGTGGTCAATTCACCTGTAACTAAGTTACAGTGACTTCTCAGTAAATTACTAACTGCACTTATTGCACTCGCCTGGATGATAATATGAATCCGCTTTTTCGGGATTCCAGTCTAGTTTTCCAATCAAGCCAAGAAGTTAAACTTGATGACGTTTTAAGTTTGAATTCGATCGCGGAAATGTTACGTATCTGGTCATATTGAGTTTCTATTATATTTTATCAACTTCAAGACAAAGCTGAAAGGTCCTTAATTATTCATTTACTGTATTCTCCTAATATGAGGCTCCCATAAAAACACCTGAATATTCTACGGTAAAATTTCTCCCCTTTATTGACTCAATGTTAAGCGGTTTGCCACGTTATACCCACACTAGTTTTGATTGAGTAAGATCTCCAAAACCTTGTGGATGATCTAAGAAATCGTCCGGTGAACATGAGTGGTTTGATGTATATTATGTGGACTATTTAATAACGATGAAAATATGTTATTTATATTAGAAATATCGGCATTGTCACAACTTATGGGTTATAGGGGTGATTATTATTTCTATGATTCTTTTCATGAAAATAATCATTTGTGATGAGTTTTAATATTTCTACGAATTATTTTATGGTCATTGTTAATTTTAAAAAGCAGTCTCATTGTCTGAGGATCACTAAAGGCCCCCACCTTCATATCTTCTAGATCTTCGAGCCGTTCCCATGACTGATCAAGGGCTAATAACCAGTTGTTTGGACAAGTTCAAATATACCCTTTACTGAAAATGACAGTTTACAACCTTTTAAATCAAGTATTGAGATCCTAAAGTTAAATAATGTAACGGTCGAATACGTCTTACACTTTTGTTGTAATCCTCAATAACGGGATAAGTCGGATAATGAACGATATACTGGGATCAGGTCCTACCATAACTGACCAAAGGATATCAAAGATAACCAGGAGCGGTAATATTCTTAGTGAGTATTATAAGCTCCGTTGCTCTTAAAAGATTAGGCAAATTTCCAATGACATTGAACCTAGACTTCGGGCCTAAAATGACAATAAATAGTCTTTTAAAATATTCTTTGTGAACTTCTGGAACAATCTTCCGCTGAATACTGAGCGGGTCCATTATATTATATTAAATCCGATCAATTGTGATCGCGTTATTGGCATTGAATGAAAACCTTTTGACTCTTTTCATAAATCGTTTTCATAATCAATCTAATGAATCCCCGACTTAATCCCCGTTAATATCCAATGATAATGACACAAGGTTAAATGACTCGGTAGCTTAACATACTTTTCAGGGTTAGAGTTAGGGTTCCGTATGGTGAA
>SCLD01166290.1:0-20751 GCA_004367895.1 Oikopleura longicauda
ATAATTCATATACCGTTTCATAATTTTCGTTTGAACTTTGATGGCTGCAGTGAAAATAGCGTCATGCTTTTTATACCAGCACGGTAACATTGATGGGTGTAATTAACGGTGACATGAGAATTTGAATACCTGACACCGTGCGTTTCAATCCATTTTATGTCAAAGATAATGAGTTGAATTAAAATGCTGTATTCATTGGAACAAACCCATCTAGGGTTTGAGGAACAAGCCCTCTATTCTAGACATATTGAACTGTCATCATTTTTTCACGAAAACGAGGTTATGGAAGATTCTATCGGCTAATAGTTCAATTCAGCAGGCACTTTTGGTCAGGAAAGTGGCTGTTATAAGACTGATAGTATAATAACGATTAAATTAGTTTCGAAACGGATTATAATGGATTTTGACGTGTGCGAAAAGAAGGTGCCTCAACCTTGGGTGCACTGAAAGTTGTTTAGTACTGTCAAGGTCTATCGATTTTATATTAATAATATATCATGTCTAATTCTGAAATGAGAAACGATTTATGACCATGAAGGTCGGAAGGTATCATCTTTAATCATAAGGGATAAGACATTTAAGGGTCGGACGAATATTTGGATATCATTATGTTCAATGCAATATGTTCTATGTAGTCGATATAACATACAGTATGCGCTTTAATATCCGATTATCCGTAATCAGACGTTCATCCTAGATATCGAATCGGTATATGATTTAAAATGAGATGAGAATGAAGATGGAAGCTAGTGGTGCTTTGGCGCCATCTCGTGCTGGTGGCGTGTTCCACAGAAGGCACAACACATTTAATTCTGAACTTCAGAAACAAAAAAAGGTTGAAAGAAGCAAGATGAAATATCGCTTCCGGAGAGAGCTGGCTAGTCCTGAGTATATGAAGCAGATGCAAAAGAAAGCATCTCCTGCCGAGATTGTTTCTGACGTAAAAGTATGACTCATACTACTTTCAATATGAGCTTTTATCTATATTTATATAGGATGGAATTTCGAAAGTAAGCGCAACGGTCGATGGCGAATTCGAAGCAGTTGCACAAGTAACTGGAATGCCTAATTGGGCTGTATTCCTTATTGCATTGGTTGCTGCCGTCTCGTGCGTTTGTATGATTTTGTGTGCGTTTAAAAAGTGCTGTTGCAAAAAACGAAAGAAAAAATCGGGAAAAGATGGGAAAATGAAAGCACAACTTGATTTATCTGCTGTGAAAGATTTGGACCAGGCCAAAGTTGGAACTGATAAAGTTCAACCTGATGTTGATGAATGCGATGGTCCCAAATGTGATCCAGATGATAAAAAAAGAGATGACTTGGGACGATTACAATTTAGTATGGGTAAGATATCCCAAGAGATCAATTTTCTGAATATTTTGAGAGTAGAAAAGGTAAAGGGCTCAATTAAGATTACGATTTTCAAAATAATAACTTGGCAGTTAATGTTATCCAAGCAGCTGATTTGGCTGCAATGGATATGAATGGAACTTCTGATCCATATGTAAAAGTCTATTTGCTACCAGATAAAAAGAAAAAATTTGAAACCAAAGTTCATCGAAAAACTTTAAACCCAATTTTCAACGAAACATTTAACTTTAAAGGATGGGCTAAAAGATTTAAGTGAGTTTTATACACACGAGTCATAAAGTGGGGTTCTCCTGACTCTGTCCAAATCATCCGACAAGAATAGTAAGAATAGAGCGCTCACGCCCACGCTCGATGGGACAGAGCCACCACAAACCCCACTTTATTATATTAGTCATTTTTTCTATGAGACATAAGGAACGGACGAAAGCCCTTACAGACGTTCCGTATAATGAAATTGGTGGGAAGACACTGGTTCTAGCATTATATGATTTTGACAGATTCTCAAAACACGATATGATTGGTCAGATTCATGTACCAATGAATTCAATTGATTTGGGCCAGATTTATGAAACTTGGAAGGATTTAGAACATGCTAATGATGATAAAGCGAATGAGAAACTTGGTGATATATGCTTTTCATTGCGTTATGTACCAACAGCTGGAAAATTGACCGTGGTTATATTAGAAGCAAAGAATTTGAAAAAAATGGATGTCGGTGGCTTATCGGACCCTTATGTCAAGATTTCTCTTATGCAAAATGGAAAACGACTCAAGAAAAAGAAAACTACAATTAAAAAGAATACATTAAACCCATACTATAACGAATCATTTAGTTTTGAAGTTCCATTCGAACAGATTCAAAAAGTTACATTGATTATAACAGTACTCGACTATGACAAGGACTGGTAACATACGTTCAAACATACGGTTGATATTGATTATAGCATATTCATAATAAGTAATCGGTATGTAACTATAAAAGGTTGGTAATAATGACCCAATCGGTCGCATAATTGTTGGCTGTGGTGCAAGCGGAACTGAATTACGTCATTGGAGTGATATGCTGGCATCACCGCGACGACCCATCGCTCAATGGCACACTCTTACGCCCATTGAAGAAAGCGAAAAATGATGACGTAACAATTACGTAATGATTATCAAAAATAAGTAATCACACCACCTTCCTAACTTAGAAATTCTAAGTCCAAGACATGTATTTAATCCCGGTGCCGTCTCAATCTTTCGAGTTACTTCATACGGTATGACTCATACCTTCCTTTATCATTGTGTTTCGTTTCACATTACACATAACTAGTACAAGTCTAGTATTGGGCTGGTACTTTGAGTCGAAAGGAGAACTAGCACTGGCGATGCGTAATTTATTCAACTCTTGTTCATTCATTTTTTAACTGTCAATAAAAAGATTCTCAAAACCTTATTAAGTTACGAATATTAGATTCATCCCAATTTAAACTAATCCGGTAACTCATGCCGAATAAAAGCTGAAAATAGAATTTGCTATGAGGACTAGTAAAATATAGGAAAAAATAGACCGATCAAGAAATATATGATATATTTCTATATTATATATCTCTCACAGGGTATTTGACCGACCTTAGAGTGAGTCTAAGGCTTAGCCCGACCTTCATAGACCGACCTTACTTAAGACAACTTTCCTTCCAGGTATGCATTCGAAATTGGGACAGTCTTCTTCATCAGAGCCATCAGCGCAGTCTCGAACATTATCGCAAATGCCTCTTGGACTAACACAATAACCATCTGGTATGTTGCTTTTTGTAAACTCTGTTTCTGTAGCATTCTTACACATGAAAAACGTGCCAGAATATTGGTTTAATGAAGTATTTTCTCTGTAATATTTCGTACAAAGGTTTCTATTCGACCATTCTTCAGTTTCGTCATTTTTACAATCTTGGATTCCGTTTCCGATTTGATATGAATAAATGCAAAGACCATCATCGCATGCGGATCTATGTGGTTTTTCCGAACAGGTTTCTCGACAAGTATCATCTTTATCATCATACTTATAGTTATCAGGACAGACGCATTTTCCACCAACAGTCGCTACATGAGTCCCGTTCCCGGGAATAGGAAAGAGTACACATAGTTGTGGTGTATTGCATTTTTGTTTACCATCATTAGTCAAACATGGATTATTTGGTAACGCTGGCTGCTTGAAGGGGTGAACAACAATTACCGCCATGGGTTTATCTGGTAGCGATTGTGATACTTTTTGTGGTTTACAATTTCGATCAGCATTTTTATCATCACAAAATTTGTAAATTCTCCAAATGGCACGATCTCCCTTCCAATCTGAGTAGTATATAAAATCTCCGAATAGCGACATTGAAAATGCATGAAATGAATCTTTATAATTTGCATCATTCCCAATATGAATTATTTGAACTTCGGTAAAGTTCATATTTGCACGTGCAATATAATCGTGTTTTGCATCGCACCAGTATATATTTGGACTTGGTGACCAGTCACCTTCAAAGGGGACACTAGAGGCAGTATTGTCTATAATTATATCATTGGGCCAGCCAATGGGTGTTTCGAAATTCTTTTTTTCTTTGTTATCAATTAGAACACTGAGTTCTGAGCCATCCATACCGATACGCCCAATATGAGGATTTGATGTGCTCCAATCTGAGAAGTATAACCAACCCTGGGCTTGGTAAAACGCCATAGCACGTGGATGCATTATTAAATCGTGTTTTTCCTTATCAACTAAAGTCTTGACGAATTCTCCCTCTGCACTCATTAACTTGATATGAGCACGGACCTTGTCACCACAATAAATGTTATTTGTCACCCAATCGACCGCAAGTGAATCAATTTGCTCATGTTGCGGTAAAATAAACCGCTTAGATTGCTTTGGATCTCCTGAATTCAGTTGAAATAAGTCCTTTGGGTAAGTTGTCGAATCTGTTATATCTTCAACTTGAACATAACTTATAAAGGGTTTTAAATTGAAGCTTATTTATATTCTTAGGCAGGTCTTTAGCCCTCCAGTGATCTGTTTGAAAACCCACCTTAGCTTTCCATCACTATAAATGTCGTTTTGACTACTTTTAACAACTGCAGACCAATAAAAACGATTCAATTTATGATTAAAATCCAATCCAACAATATTTCTATGTCCAGAAGATACCACAACGGCCTTTTTCTCAATTTTGCCTTGACCAGAAGTATTTGAATCAATGTCAATCATTTGCAAACTTTTTTGATTAGTAAACATCAAATGTGCATTGTTGTATTCGGAACGCACGTGACATTGCTGCTTCGCTGAAGTGATTGGTTCATAAAATTGTGTGTTACATGAACAGTCTAAAGATCCACCGCTAATTGCACAAATTTGCGAGCACGGAAAAAAGTGCACGCTACATTCATCTTGTTTGACATCATGACACTGTTTTGTAGCTTCACTGAAATATTGTCCTGCTTTACATTCGTATTCTTCGTAACTATCTCCACAGTTGTTTTCATCGTCTCCGAGAGGGCAGTGTTTTATATGATCACACTTTAGATTGGGAGGAATACATATATGGAATTCTACATATATGGGATCGCAGGCGTAACTATCAGAGCCACAAAATTTACATTCGCTTTCATCGGAGAGATCGTCACAATCAGCTCTACCATCACAATATGAATCAAATGGTATACATTCTCCGTTGTCACACGTAAACTCATCTTCAGCACATGATTGGTCAAGTTCAATGGCATCTTCATCGCCGAAATTAAATGACTCATCCTCGTCTTCAGTATCTTCATCTTTCGCTTCATCATTCGGATACTCATGGTCGGATATCTGTAAGTCTGCATCAGGGTTAGGTTGAAGATTACGTGACGTAACTTGAATACATTGATCGGACTTGGGATTGTGATAACAAAAAAGCTCCTGTGGAAAAAATCTCGATTGAAAGGCATCAGATCTATCACGGCATCCTTTAATATCTCCTTTGTCATTTTTCTCGTCATCGACCCATCTGACATGATGTTCGAGAACACATTGACCGTCCATACATTTGAAATAATGGATTGGACATGGTGTATGACTAACCATATGTCCCTCTATTTCTTGGTTTCTACTAAAATGATCAACCAGTTTTTCGGGACCTTGTTCTGCTACTTTTCGGATTGACTGTTCACCATAATACCATGCTTGACAAAATAATTCATCTTCTTGATAATCACAATCAACAATTCCGTCACAAACTTGATCAATCAATAAACACATTTTTGAGAGTGAGCACTGCCAATAGTGCACACCATCAGTCGAGTGCTTCAGTGGATGATCTTCGTCAAGAGCAAGATGAAGTGCATCACGGTCATCTTGCTGACAACCACCAAATTCTTGTAGGCATGTTCGAAAGTCACTTCTAAGGAGACCCGATGGACATGAACATTGAACATATTGAGCATCTGTGTAGGTACATCCGAATTCACATCCACCATTATCTGGACTTATCATTGCTGTGGTATGATCCAAATTTGAAACATTTATGTCACACGGTTTATTTGAACACTTTGGGCCAGATTTTGATGTAATATCAGCTGTGGAAATTGAGGACTGGAAATTACCTGAAAATGAAATTTCAAAATTAAAATCATTTTCAGAAATTGTATCAATGCTGAATTCTTGACGTCGAATATTCATTTTAATAATATCATCATCGTTATTATTTGATCCATCAAGTATAAAAAGTTCTCCGTTGCTTGAATAACCGATACGGAGAGTTTTTTCTTCGGTTCGAAATATTTCTGTCCACTTTTTCTTCAAATCATGAGCTTTGCATACAACAGAGTTTCTTATTGCGTTTTCAATTTTTCCAGTGATAACAACACAAATAAAATCATTTTGGGTGATGATTTGCGAAACACTAGTTATAACTTCATATTCAGTTTCGGGTAAAAAGGAAATCTTCTCCAAAGAAATTGTATCTTCATAACCGGCTTGATTGTGATAATTGTATCCAGGCAGTTTCAAAACCGAAAAAGATGTTTTTTCGGGCTTATCAAGGTTCTACCATGCTTATTTTTTGCAACTATAATTAAATGAATAACTAGAACCTGGCTTAACAATAGATCTTAGAACAAATAAAGAGCTATAACAATCAACAAGATCCATATCAATGAGAGTCTCATACCGCTGCGCTAAATATAAAAGAGTTGCACTTTGCTTCATATGAACCATTTCTTCCATCCAAACTGCATCTGGTCCACTGGTTAAAAAATAAGACTGACGATAAGTTGTTGAGTATCGGAAACGTTTCAATTCAACTTGATCTGTTACAATTGTAGGCGTAAAATATGGAAATGTCCAAGTCGGATGTTCATCTTCGAGAGTTGACGTGAGGATGTGGGAAACAATTGGATGGTGACTGTGAGTGAAGTTGTGATCCAATATAAGCAAGACAGGAGGGCCGCTGACTACACTCAATGTAGCACAACTCAGTTTTTGATGATCATTAACGGCTGCATTTCTCACAAGTTTTTCATCACTATAAACAGTGTATAAAAAGTCGTCTGTTGTTACTAGAATGTCAAAATTTTGAACTGGCGATCCTTTCAATGGGAGATCACACATTGTACGACCTTCAGTCTCCTTGTAGCATAAAGTACGCTGCTTATACTGAACACTTATTTGTTGACATGGTTCATATTCTTCCGGACAAGCTACATTGAGACAATTGAGCTCATCAGACATATCAGTACAATCGAAGTTGCCATCGCATTTTTTATCCTCCTCAATACATTCATTGACTGTGGCGCATTTAAACTTTCTATTGATATCAGAACATTCGTCACAATTCTTCTCATCCGATGAATCTCCACAGTCGTCATCACCATCGCATACATATGCCTTCTCAATACAGTTTTCATTACTGCATTTGAATTCATGATTTTTACAATGTTGCTGGGTTATCTTGAAGTTTTCATTGATACTGCATGAATTTTCAAATCCAAATTCAGGATCGGATGATGAATATCCATCATTACAGAGACAATAAGTTGTTCTACCTATTCGTAGTTCGATGTGGCTATTGAGACATTCCTTCTTTTTACTCAAGTCAGGATGGCTAGGAACCGCTACAGCAGTGGATCCCCACGTAAATCCTGATGGTGGTTCAAGTTCTATATCATCAATGAATTTTTCTTTTGTAAAACTGTATAACCCAATTTTATCAGTCTTGCTAAACATGTTATGTGATAGCGTTGTTATGAGCCCGTTGTTAGGGTCACATGCAACCGTTCTACCATGACTGAAATATCCATCGGGTAAGTTTTGTGCAGTGTATAGAGATTTATCATCATTCAAATTAAGAACAGTTCCATCTGCAGGTAAAGCAAACGAATAAATTCTTATGTGGGTTCGAATCGCTTTTCTTAAAGTTGCGTGAAGGTTGACTCCGTCTGGTTTTGGAGTAATGATCGATTGATGAATCAAATTAATCTTATTTTGACATTTAAGTATCACTTGAAACATATCTGTGATGAGAGAAACTTCATCTTGACCAAGCGGCGTTTCATTTGGGTCGACTTGAATCTCGGCTACGATTCGATCTTTTTCTAAACGCCCAGTTTCTTTTGATAAATCATCCCGTATCGTAAGCACAGTTTGATTCAAATTTGGTTTCCAAAAAATTGTTAAAAGCTTTCTACTTTCAACATCGTAATACATAGAATGGAAAATCTTATTCTTTTCTTCAAATTTTTCGATTTGGTACCGGTTGACAACATCTGTCGGGCGGTTAGATCCAAATGAAGAGACATAAATGCCAGTAGAATGTGTTGCCCAATAAACAACTTCTCCAATTGGATCAACGGCAATATGGGGAGTATCACTTAGACCATATGTTATCACTTTAGATTTCGCAAAGTTTGAGAGAGATCTCATCGTAATCTGTCGATGAGATTTTCGTCCAGTTGCTGAAAATATAGCCTTCATATCATTTTCGGTATTCCAAACATATGAAAATGGAGAAAAATCGGCGAGTCGTAAAGTTTGCTCGACTTTTGAATACTTTTCATCATTTTTGACATATATATCAACCTTATTATCAATAAACAAAATCATATCATCATTGGTTGCTGGCTCGTCGCATCTTTCACCAGAAATAATTTTACCAAAATCACACTCGCATTTTGCTTGAAGTCCATCTTTTGTGCCTCTTGTAAAGCACATATATTCACAGTTTTCTGACAGACAAGGATTCGCTGGTATGTTTCGGTGTGGATGCGTTTGCGTAACTTTGAACCAATCAAATTCTGGAATAGTTTGATTCTCACTTGTACAATGAGTGAAATCAATTTTCAATACTGATTTCCATTCTCGGCCTGTGACATAAACATAACCATCAGTTGATTTTTCGATTCTTAAACTGGACGGCTTTGATTTTGAAATAATTTCACATTCTTCTAGATTTTCACCATTGTAATCAAGTCGATTAATAATGATCTTATATTCGTCTTATGAAAAGGTTCCTCAAAAGTCGTCTTTAAGTAATTCAAAAATAAACTGGGAACCAGACCTGTTTCTTTGGCATTGAATCCCAATTTGAAGTATTTAGCCCAGTATAATCTAAGAGCATAAGGATCAGCTACAGGATCAACAACTGTTTCATTTGAAAGGAATTGATAAAATTGATTATGCGAATGCGTAAAAGTATAAATCTTTTGTTCAGGACCACCGCTGAGTGGGCGAGAATATATTGCAGATGATACCGGGTGATTTGCTGGAGCCGGAGATCGAATATAAAACATAAGACTATTTTTTGGATCAATTGTGATTCGTCTAACCAAGTTTATTAATTAATGTTATTCGAAAAACAAAATAGGTAATTAATAATTACCCACAGCAGTTTTTAAAAACTCGCGCCTGAAAAATAATCCAGTCTCTTCAATTATAATCCGACATTTATCTTGAATATTATCTTGGTTCGGCTGTTCACATGCCCACAGTTGATTGGATGGATACACATGATAAAAGTAATGCCCAGTAACATAATCATAATTCATATCGCGAACAATTTGAATATCAATGGCCGGTAAAATCTCTGATTTGATCCATTTTTTATCATTTTTTGTAAAGCAAACGATTTTCATTTGGTTGGTCAAATGAAAGCAGGCTTTTGAACCAAACGAATCGATAAATCCAGTGTCAACAGTTTCATTTTCTTTATCAGTAAGTTCTCGAGATGAAAGCTCTTGGTTTGTATTAGCATTAATTTCCTTATTATGGTAAATACTGGTATTATGACCGTTAATAAATTATCATTTGATGATTAAGCGAACAGTAACAACGAAAGATTTTGTTTACCACATACCTTTAGAATACCATTTTTTACAATCAAAATGGCTGATTCGCTATCTTCTACTGCGCACCTTGTTTCACTAGATATTTCGAATCCATCCAAACACGAGCATTTTGAATTTTTACAGTCTTGATCACATCTTAGATTCTGGCATTCTTCTTTATCTTTGAGCTCGATCGGAATACAGCGGTGATATCCTTGGCTGCGAGCGACACGGCACTCTCGATAACCCTCTGCGTAATGATATAAATACGATTTCAGGGGTGTTTCAGCGACATATAAATTATTTTTATCTTTATATCATTCCTGGGCAGTAGCAATAATCTTCCAATTCTCCAAAATAATTTTTTATCACTTTACAATTTTGTTGAAAACAATTATCTGCAGATTCACAGGTTTCTTTACATGATTCCTCGTCAGATGAGTCGGGGAAATCTGGTTTATTGTCACAAATTGCTGAGGGAGGTATGCATAGGGTTGGATTTGTTTCACTGGGCGTATACCAAAATGGTGAATGAAGACATAATGCTGGGGTTAATAATTTTTCACTTTTTGAACAAAATTCTTCTTCGTCATAATCATTGCATTCACTTATGCCGTCACAAATGTTATAATCAGGTATACAAATAATATTCTTTCGCAGATTTTTACAACGTTTATATAAAAATAAAGCATAATAATTTTCGGTAGAGTCGTATAGTCAGCCAAACAATTAGATACAGATGAGACTCATTATAATGCCATCGTTATCAATTGAGCTTATTGGAAATATTGAATGAGAAGAAAATCTTTCCTTGTTATCTGGATCGGTACTCTGATTACATGGGATCGAACTTTTATGACATTGATTTTTGGCAGCTATCGTGGCCTAAGAAAGTCAATTATATAGATATAATATCTAAGATATTTGAAGGTTGAATAGGGTCAAGTTCATTAATAAACCATTAGATGAAACTCCCATTGACTAAAGATCGATTATGTGACGCGAAAATAACGATAAATGGCGACCACAAAAACCACGAAAACGATTTTGTATATTTCTTTATAAGTCACCAGGATATATCTTTGTGATTCCCTGAACCGTATTTTTTCTAGCAGGATCTGAATAATTCTAAACTATCCTATTTTCAAAATGTATCCATTTTAAATGTCAAGTTTTTTCATCGCATTCATCTATGTTTTGTTTACCTGAATCCCGAGTAACAGGTTTATCCTCATTATAAAAGTTTCAGAATATTTGCATTTCTCTTTCTAAAGATCCCGTTCGTATTTGGACCGAATGACTGTTTCGATTTGGTCCACCAATTTTCTAAATAAGTTCCTTTAACAACTTTTATGAAATCGTAAAATAAAGTTATTTGAGTACTCTTATTCAGAGATTTTTCTCTCAAAAACAAAATCAAATAATATTCTCAAAAATTTCAGAATTTTTCTCTCGAATTTTTCCCTTTTGTATTATTATTTTCATAAAAATTCTCTTTCCTCAATATCGAAGAATTAAAAGCTTCTTCAAGAAGAATTGCCGCATCCTTATTGGCCAATACGGAGCGTGAGTCATCCACATCACTTTCTGTCAAAATGTGGATTTTTTACGACAATTGATGAAAACCCTTGACAGTAAAACAAATCAACGTAATTTTGACTTTAAATTTGAATAAATCATATTTATAAGGGTTTTTATTCTTGGAAAACTACGAAAACATAATTAGTGTTAGTAGGACTACAAAGATCCTTGGTACGAATTTGGTCCGGTCCGTGGTACGGATTTTTAGTCCGAGATTTTGTTTGGTCCCGATTTCGGTCCAGAATTTTTGTTTTGGTCCGGTCCGCGGTCCAGATTATGTTTGGTCCGGTACGTGGTCGGGCGAATTATCTGGACCGGGACGGATTCTTGTCCGGTTTTCCAAATTGTTGCAGCACCCGATCCGGACCATAAATTTTCCAAAATCCGTACCACGGACCTGACCAGGTTCGAGTCCGGACCAAAGTCTGTACCAGAGTTAAATAGACACAGACAGACTTGTTCGCAGACAACCGTTGTCTGCACCTTGTCTGCAGACACGCAACAGACACAGACAATCCTAATTTAAAAATCCACAGACATGTCGCAGACACATACACAACGCAGGCAAGCGTGTCTGTTTAACTCTGGTCGGTACCACGTTCTATAAATCCGGACCACGCACCCATTATCGGTACGGTCCGGCCGTCCATGGATCACCCCTGTTACTGTAAAAGAAATGATTGCTAAACATATTGTAACATATTGCCTGAGCTATCGTCAGAGGGTTGAAAACATCTGGTAAATACTGAACCCAAAGAGAAAATTTTCATAACTCAATTTTCTTCGAAGATCTAAATAATAAATAATTGCTTTTTGTTGAATTGGCGTGCATTCGGTGACACAAAAGATAGGTTGACAAAGATTTGGTCGAAAAATTTACACATATGTAAAGAGATTGTAGAGAATGATTGTGTCATTAGTTCTTCTGACTTTTATCGAATCTAAAGTGGTTCCGAGTATAGGTAAATTCAGCAAACAGTAAAGTGGGATGCATCTTCCCGATTGCCATTTGGTTCGAATTCCGCGTGGGGTGGTTTAAAGACGACGGCCATCGGGAAGACACAACCCACTTTATGATGCCCGTATTTTTGCTATCGCATATTCTCCAGTGACATCCTTTTAAGATGAAACAACTGATCCCCATGGTTCTGGCTTGGAGTTTGTCTGTGACATTTCTCAAAAATTAAAAGATAAATATGGGTTTGAAGTTGACAACTTACTCAAAGTCATTGGAAAAGTTGAAACAAACTATGGGAATTACAAGAGATCGAGCAATATATTTGGACTCAACAAAACGATTTGCGAAAAAGGCGACCGATATTTTCTAAAAAATCAAGACTATAAGAATCAGAAATGGCCGATTCAAAATTCTTTTGAAGCAGCAGAAATAATTCTAAATATATTTAAGTATGGCCTCCCTAACCGGGTTAGCCGATTTGAACACGGACGGTGTGCAAGTTTTGAACACTATGTTATATAAATGTTATGTAAAAATTAATTATTAAGTGGTTACAGACAAGATTATTCTGAAGATTACTCCTCAATCATTGCTGCGATTCACTTCTGGAAAAATTTAACTGGCGATATATCATCACAAAAATCTGAATATGATAAAATTGAAAAAGACGGTGTTGGTTTATGTCCACACCAAAAGCACTTCAGCGAAGAGAAATGTCTGCGAGTTTTACTTGATGGTTCAAACTCAATTAAAAACTTTGATCAGGGAAAATATTGGGCAGCTAATTTGTCGTCTATTGCTATTGCATCCGGCCTTTGGAATATACAAATAATTCAATTCTCAGATAAAGTCCAAAATGAAGCTTTTATAACAAATGATAATGATGCAGCAAGGATAGATATCAAATTATTTCGTGAACCGAATTCATACAGTGGGTTGCGTCTTCCGGGATGACTCTTCTCGGTGGCCATCGTCTCTATACTGGTCGATGCGAGATTGATAAGAGGCAAGCATCGGAAAGAGATCCCTCTTTAATAGGAGTAATAATTTGGTAACTTTCGAAAAAAAATAAGTTGATATCATAATAGTGCTATTAATTTCATCAAACATGATATCCCAGCAATTACACAGATAGGTGGCGGATCAAACTTCATGGATGTGAAATATTTCTTAGTTTGGTTTTCATAATGAATTTCATATACAGTATGATATACTGGAATCAGATAGACCGTGATGAATGGTTTATCAGTGATTTAAATATGAAAACCAACAAAAGAAAATCAACGAGAAAGTGAAAAACTTCAATGCAGATATGAAACCATTGTTATCCTATCGGATGGAAATGTGTAAACCACAAATACCTGTTAATATGAGACATATTATAGGAATCATATATACTAAAAGTTCATTACTATAATAAAGTAATAGTCTATTACTAATAGAGTATGGAGTCCATACTATGGACCATATGGACTAATAATATACCGTATATTCTTATAATATATTAATTATTTCCCTTAAAGCCATTTTGAAAGGCCTAATAACAAGCCAAATGAAACAAATTGTCATTTTTTCGATGAACAAGCTCGAAATGTTTATTTCATATCAACAAGGACTGTTTTGCATTGATGAACTTTATAGTATAAAGTCTTTATACTTATATATGTTAAAATTAAAAAAATCCTTCAAAGCGAAAACTCGAATGGGAAGCAGATGGTTGCATTATCAAGTTATGGCAAAGATAACATTTATGATAGGGACTGGGATAGCTTAGGATGGTTTACATTTCGGTTTATTAGCGGGAGCTTACAGTGATGACAATTTTTGGATGAAAATTGTCACCAATCATTTTTGTCGCTGACATCCGGGACCAAAAGTGGCGTAGCAGTGCAGAAATCCAACAAGTCAACTGTAAACCTTTTAAACAAGAGTCATTAAATCGTATTGTTCATTCACTCAAATTGGAAAACGTTCAACACCACTTGGTTTTAGGAAATATCATTCAAAAGAAAGCAATTTCAAGTCACTTTCAATATTTTCAAATTGAACATGAGCCAAATACTAAAATCAAGCTCGGTTTCCGTCGAAAACGAGTGTACCATGGTGATACCACAGTGGGGTGCATCTTCCCGATGTGTATTTGACCTGAATTCCGCATGACCAAGTATGGGGCAGTATGAGACGACGACCATCGGGAAGGTGAACCCCAATTTTCCACCCTTAACATTAATTGGTATTCAAACGGGTAGGGCCTACCCGGTAGGCACGGCATTGAGATATAAGGATCACCGTTTCATAATTTAAAGAGTAACCGAATGAAAGGTTGATATAATTACTCGCTTCAATGTCGATTTGGAAATATATGCTCTTTATTCGCCAACACCAGCGAGATACCCATCCAATAGGATTTCGGATGAATACGAAAAATCGACGAAAAAATCAGAAACATATAAACAAACTCGAATTTCCACAATAAATCAAAGTCATGGAATATATTATATATAATGTTATATAATAATACAGAGGGGCGCGCTTAATTTTTACTTGGCTCAGATATGAGGACTCTCATTGGATTCGGTTAAAGGCCTATCGCGTCCAAACCATTAATTTTTTATATGAAATATATTGACCAAAAATATTAGTAACCCTTTAAGCTATCTATTGATGCTAAAATCATATTCGTAACTTGATTTGGTTATTCATTAAATGTCGTATTTTTTATCTATTATTCGATTTATATATAATCAAGCTTCAAACTATGATAGTCCCCAGCTATAAGTAAAACTTGGATGCACCCCTCTGTAAAGTAATGTTTCAAAAGTTTTCTTTTCGAATTTTATATATTCTAACATCAGCAAATTTTTGACCTTGGCGGTACGCAAAGTCGGGTTTAATATATCGAATATGAATTACAATCAATTTCCCGATGGTCATCGTCTTTATACAGTGGTGGACATCTACTTCTTAGTAGAATCTTACACCACCCACGCCTATTTTGAATGTGAACAATAGAGAAGATGAGTATTTCATCTACTAAGAAACAGATGTCTACCAGGGTACTACCCCGTGCGGAACTCGGGCCGGATGACCATCGGGAAGACACACCCCATTTTAGTAAAAAGCGCTTAAAACCTATAAAAGGCAGCTCGAATCGAAACAGGCGTGAAGATCTGAAGTCTGGTGATGCATTTTGGATCAAGATCAAATCTGTGCGTGGCGATAAATTCTATTCCACGCTCGACGAGGGAAAGGATTTTCAACATTTGGCAGGTGATATCCAAAGTTATACTTACATACGCGAAAATACATGGGAATGTGATCAATAAAAGTCTTTGTTGCACCTTTTTCCATGGAATATGTATCAACCAGAGGGAAAATTATGTTTGACCACATGAAAGCTATGGGTATTTATCCCCTTTATAATCATATTTATAATTTTGATTGCGTTACTGATATATTGCTACAGAGGTGAGCATCTGACAAAGTTCATGATAACTAATGTCTGTTTAGCTCGAAAGAGATATAAAGTCGTTCCTTCGATGAGGCGAACACCAACAAAACACATCAGGCAGGTTTACGAAATACTTTTATGGTGTGCACTTTCCTGGAGATTTTTAAACCTAATTAAAGCGTTTCTTCGATCACCGAAGGGCGAAAATTACATCTTTCTCGCCCTGCCCTAAATGAAACTGATAGACGAGTTCCACATGCTGGAGAAGCCATCGCAACAGACGTTTTAGTGACACCAACCAACAAAACAAAAACTAGCTGGAAGAGATATGCTTGTGATGTAATTCCTTGAACCTTTAGTATTTATTCTCAGTTTTATTTCAGTTGGGAAGACAATTAAAAATTCATCTTTACAGTCACAACATTGACGGTGTAACGGAAACACTTGCCAGAATAACTCAAAATTCGGAAGTTGAAGATTATTTATCAGAGGAAAGGTTGACATAGCTTCATAGACTGGCCTATAGTGAGTTTTTTCATTCAATTTTTGTTGTAAAGCGGGGTGCGTCTTCTTGGTGGTCATTTGGCCTTAAAATCCCATGGGGCTGTATAGAGACAATGACCGCCGGGAAAGCGCATCCCGTTTTAGTTATTTAGTTGTTTAACACTCACGTTATAATGCATTACCGTTTAACCTTTGTAAGGAAATTGAAAAGGCTGATCAGTTTTTATTTCAATGGGATCTTGAACGACGAATTCATGCAACTATTCAATCACAGTCATACGAAAGTATTTCGACACAACTAAGTTTGGTTTCAAAATTTATGCACTTTTAGGACAACTAGTTAAGAGTCTGTTAAGACCTGAGTAAAAACCATTTCAAGCTATATTAATAAGTTATCACTTGCTGAAAGCGATCCGAGATTTTATGCAAAACTTTTATCAGCAAAACACAAGCTCCAAACTTTTATTGATGCTCATCAAGGTTCACGAAAAATTAATCCCTTGCGATTTATTCCATATTTGTCCGATAATTCTTTCAAATGAGACTTAAGTTAGATAAGATCTTTAAGATAAGAAATATAGGTCAATGCACGATGGGGTATTAACAATAAATATTTGTTTCAGTAATTCTTGAGCTGACGGAGGTATTAAAAGAGAATGATGCAGCTGAGATTGAGACCGGACTGACAAAAGCCCAAATAAAAATTGTTCAAAATCCGGATTTGAAAATTCACGCCCAGTGGGTAAGAACGTATATTTCGAATGATATCGGACGATAAATGTCCGACAATGACGTCACAAGGCGACCATTTGAATAATTTATAACGTATAATTTCTCAATTTATATGTCATGAGTCATGAATTTTTAATGTTGCTCTCAAAAATTAATTGCTGGTATTTGAGAATCAAACTTTGGAAAATGCTTCCCGGAGACTAGACCAAATGCGCGAAATTGACAAAATCATGGTACCCATCAATATCAAAAATTTTAATCAGCAGAATTTGGCTAAATTGAAGTTCTCGCTTTTCAAGGACCGGATTTTATGGCCATATTTCTTTCAGAAGCTTTATTTCGTTGAACCAGGAGGTAAATGGTTTATGATCATCCTTTTAAAGCTTGACGATGAAAAGTTACATCCGTTTTGCACGCAATCGCAGAAAGAAAAAATCAAGGAGTGAGTTAATTTTAAAACATAAAAAATAATTTTTTGATTAGAAAATATAAACTTTAAATCATAATTTATGATTCATAAAGATAAATGTTGCATTTAGAGCTCGGCTCATATCGGATGCATGGGACAGTGTAACGAAACTTTATGATGCAATAGACGGAAGCGGCTCTTTAGGAACAGTTTCTAGTCAAGTTTCATTCTTTATCGTAAACTTGGGTCAATTTCAAAAGTTTTCATATGTGACCTATTAAAAAGAATAAGGTATGCCGTGAAAACCGGTCTGTTCATGCAAAAAACTGAGAACAAGTTAGTCAATCAAAGCAGATAAAGTTATGTTGTGCGGAAATTGACAAGAAATTTCAAAAAATCGACAATGTTTTAGGATAGTTTTCAATATTTTAGTGGTTTTTCATCGAAAAAAAATTGAAAAATTTGTATAGCTTATGAGTTTTTTAACAAGTGCTTTCGGAAGGTAAGATTTTGTTTCTAGCACTTGACAAAATCTGATGTGGTCCTTAGATTGGCATCAATTCAATAAGAGGTCCAACAAGTCCCAATCCAGGGAATCGATCGACCAATGAACCATCAAGAATACCAGTGCAAAGACCTGTTGCATTATCTGTGATTACTGATGATGTTTTCGAATTGAAATCCCTGTCACCTTCATCGGAAAGCCGCTCCTCTCGATTACCATCATCGGAAAGCAATACTCGATCTGACTCGGACTAACGGTACTGCATTATTACTTGTCATAAATTACGCATTCGATTACATTATCATTACGTTATGTTCGACCCTAATTTATATGGCCCGGATAATTTTTAGTATACTTTTTCATTCAAATCGATTGTTTATTTTAATTCAGAGTGATTCCCGTTAAAACTGATTGAAATCGAATATATTCAGCGTGACCTAAAATAAATTTTGAAAACCGTTCGGTCATGACAATCATCTGAACCAATAAATTGTTTACAAACTTGGAAAGTCTTCGTTTCATCATTCCGATTGATTCCGATTATTTTGAATCAGTTTATTTGAAATTCTTGAATTTCCAAAAAAACTGGTCGTTCATGTTTACTCATCTTTAAAGTACCGAGTCTACCGACAAAGTTCCTCGAGTGCACATTCTAGAACAACATGCTTATTCCCTCGAATTGAACCGGCACCGGTTTCTCGAACATCATCATTTGATAATTCTATGTTGGGTATTGGATATAAACAAGGTTTGTCTAGGTAGGTCACGGTCTTTCAAATGAAATCTTTAGAGGTCATTCGTGGTCATTTTCGATCATTCAAAATTATTTAGGTTGGTTTAGAGGACATGATTTAGTATTTTACTCCGAAATATTTGATCAGAGTATTAGTACTTCGACGAAAAGATTTATTGGGGTCAAGATTTTCGTTGAAAGTACCCCTTGGCCTAAAATGATTTGAAAAGATTTCAAGTTATGATATTTCGCTCGTCCATGACCTAACTATCAATTAACCTATTATCAACACACCAAATGCAGTTGACTGAAAGTCTGCAGTTAAGATCAACTTTGAGCCAAAATTGAGTGCTCAGCTTGAATAATTTTGTTTTTACTATGATTATTGACTCATGGCCATAATTAGATCATTTATCGGCCATCATTTATAGTCTATAAATGATATTTCAAACTGTAAGTTAGAAATTCAGTCAAATTTCGACGTAGTTTTGTTTAAATACAATATTTTGTCAAATAGCTTTTGTTCAAATGAAGTCTTATGAATTTAATAGGCATATCTGTCGACTCGAAAATATAGGTTTCGTTATGGGTAAATGGCTTAAATCAACTGAAAGGTCAAAAGTCTGAAACCTGCTTTTAATTTTTTGGTTGATTTGATCCCCAGATCGAGTCGGACGAATCTATTTCCCAGAAAAGAAATAACTTTCGCGGATTTATACGATTTTAATGCGATTTAATGTTGGAAATATTCAAATTCGAAACTATATTTCTTGTTTCAGAGCGGCTATGATACTGAAACTTGTAAGAGGTAAAAACTATTACCATGTGTTAGTTCCGGCCAATTTATGTACCATTTTTGCAATTTTATGCTCAATTGACAATTCCGAATAACGACACGTGGGTATATCATACGGACCACGTTAGCTTTTAGGTCGGAAGCAATTAACATCTGGAATTCTTACTATGGCTCCAGCTGGGATGAGAGTACTTGTCCTATATACTTTAGCCGTTCTACCTTGATGCTTCGGTTTTCACTCCGTTCGAGAGTGGAATGTGTGAAGCAGAATTGCATTTTGATTCTGATATCAAGCACAGCAGGTTACCCCATGGTTACCTGTTTAGTCTCATTTTTTCGTAAATCGATTTTTCTTTTTTTTTGAATTTTCGATTTTTGTAGTTAACTTGTCACGGCTTCAGATAAAGATCAATTCGACAAAATCAATTTTCAATTATCCAATAAAAATTTTTACATTTAAAATCGACAGAGTCTAAAGACTTTAGCTTGAGCGTTTCTGAGTCTAAGAGTTTAAGACTTCTTTTCAGCAGTATTTTTTGACAGGTCAGCGTGAATTTTCTTATACAGACATTTGTCAGGTAGAAGTATTCCAAATAGAAAAGAAGAATTGTGGTAATGCGCCGCAGTTACTTTTACGGTAAAATTTTACCTGTGAGCTGCCGGTACTGACCTGTTAGTGTAGGCTATAGTTATTTAAGATACCTTTATTTTAGATATAGGTAAAAGATGTTCAGGGAAGGAAAATTTTACTTTCACGGCTAATCAGTCATTATTGGACCAGGTGACTACTCGGAAAGTGGACGCCAAGTGCGTCACCAAAGAGCTCCTCATTTGAAATTTCACTTTTCTTGGAAATTGGCGCTCGAGAGCAATTAGTTTCTTAAAACTCGCTCCCGCCTTCTCAGAATCAATCAAATTACCACGAACAATTAATTCGAAACAATTACATTACTTCGAATTCATTGAAAATAATAAATTTTCGAGGAACATCAGAAATGGCAAAACGATCACCATCTAACGAATCTGGCTCCGATGATGGATACAACTCAGATCGAGAAATGCAAAGAGAAAAACTGAGATTGATTAATAGAGACACTCTGGATTTCAAGAGAAAGTATAACGTCTTGGAATTGCTCAACAACTCAGCCAATGGAGTCATTTATTCAGGTATGTTCCAGTGGAAAAATCCCAATTTCTCAACAATGAGCCGATTTCATTTTTTCAATATTTATTTTTAGGAGTCCGCATCAATGATGGAGAATCTGTTGTTATCAAGCAAGTATCTAAAACAAAGATTCATGATTATGTTGTGGTTGATGGGCGACCGGTTCCAAAAGAATTTCACATTCATCGTTTGGCATCAAATATTCGGGGCGTTGTCAAAGCTTT
>SCLD01166401.1:0-20737 GCA_004367895.1 Oikopleura longicauda
ACGATAGTTCGAGATCGTAAAAAGAGAATTCTAGAATTTGGCGAAAATCGATTCTGAAAAAATCTCTAGAATGTAATCCGCTAAGCGGTTGTTTGTGATATTCGTCATCAGACAAATTGTTACAATAGGTAAAAGACCTAAATTTTATGTCTAATTACGCTTTGCGTACAAATTATAAAATTTTTAAAAATTTTTTCAATTTTAAAGTTTTTCGAAGTGCGTAGGTGGCGTTGACCAATCAGAGCGCGCCACCACGGTGCCACGTCACCACTACGTCTTCTTTTTCTGAAAAACAAACAAAATTATAAAAAATTTTTCCTTTAACTGGAAACATAAAAGAGAATAAAATATATAATAACGAGAAATAGAGAACTAAAATAAATATCCTGTTAACAGGCTTCTAGGTCAGTAGTGAAATTTGACAGTCTTTTGGTTTCGGTTTTTTAACCCAAAAACTATTGACTTAGGACCAGTCATATGGCTCACCCACAGCTTATGATAGACTTATACACCATTTGTCGACCCTTAAAATGACCTTTCGACGTGTCGCAATGATCGTCTTTTTGAAAAGTATACTCGTTTATCTCTCTTAGAGCTAACTTATTACAAGTTTACGTTAAAAATTTCTAAAATTCAAACTGCATAGCAGATTTAACTAAATTTTCCTTTAGACTTTATCAAATGGATCACGGTCAACGTCGCTTTCGAGCGTTTGAAAATAGTCTTGAAGCCCAAGTTTTGGTTCCCGGTTTTAACCCTGAATTTAACGATTTCATCGTTTCCCAGACGGTTGTTCCGGTAGAAAAAATTGGCAATAATGTGGCTGTGGACCCATTCAAGGCAGTACACATGCTACTTCACAGCTACGCTGGAACACCAGGTAGGCTGTTATTATGTCGAATTCTAAAGACAGCTTTTTTGTCGAACCATAAAGACAAAATAAATGATTTTAAGTGGGAATTATTTCACTATAAATGTCAAGATTATCCTTTTTAAAGGTTTAAACTTGTTAAGGTACCCCTGCAACTGGACATTATTTCTCCGGATCAGAGAATGAAAAACAGAATACGGTCCAAACCCGTTTCAATTTGGCAATGAAAAGCCAACCGTCTCAGGAATAGGTTTATGAATTTTTATGAATTTATCCGAGCTTCGGTTTTCAACATTTAGTCAAAGTTACTTTATGAGAATTTTTCTGATATTCTCAGGAATATCTATAAGCTATTAACCTATTCACAGCTGATTAATCAGGTTGTCTCTACAAATAAACGGCGCAATACCGTAACGGAGCTAAAACCGCAATTTCTGTCCATCAATTTGGAAGCCAATATCCAAACAATTGGGCAAAATTTTATCAGCATCGCTGCCCTGGCACAGGATTTCAACACTTTTCGTCGATTTCCGGCTGGTGTTTTACTGATAGAAATTGACGGTCGAAATCATGGTGGTACAGATCCGACACCCGTTCCAACGGTTATTGCCATCTTTGACGATATTGATGAAGGCTCAAAAACTAGAACAGCTGAAATAGAGCCAAAAACAAAAACTATGTCACCTCGCCAACGAGCTCACTTTTATGACGAAACTAAAATGAGAGTGGCACAAAAATCAAATCGGTTAAAAATGAAACAACTCCGTAATGATGAAGGTAAAGTTGTTTATCTCGTATCGAGTTTAATATAATTATTCAAATAAATTCTTTTCCCGTTTGGAAAAATTTCTAAATTGATTTTGTTCAGGTAATATCATCTTACCATCGAAATCAAACAACATGAGGCTGTTTCTTCGCAGCTTGAAGTTCCCTCCAAACGAGGACTTACCTTGGAAATTCTCCTTTCAATGGTTTGATCAAGGTGCATGTCAACTTATTGATAACACAAACCGCTTTGCGGATGAAGATATGTCAGCCTTTGAGAAGCTAACGGTCTGGGACACGGCCAGCCTTGTTGATGAAGACAATGAACCAATGTTTCCACCCGAAGATTCGGTTTTACAGGTTTATTTTTTAGCCTTTATCTGTCTATATTATCTCATCTTTCTTTAGGTTGAGCATTACACGCTAGACTGTAATCATGCAATCCTGCAACAGGCTTTATATCCTCTGGTGGCTCCACAAGCAGATTTACCAGCTCAATTTGCACCCCAAGCTACACTGGCGTTCAGACTGTTTGACCCAGCTCCGATGGAGATTTCACCTTATGTGGATGAAACAAGCATTCTCAATATGCTGAGTTACGATAAGCAGTTTGCTAATCATACTGCGTTTACAGTACCAAATCCGAAATCCGCTCAAGCGGTTAAAAATCTCTTGTTAAGGTATTTTTTCTAACTAAACGTTGATAATTATCATTGTTAGAACCCATACAATGGCTAATCACATATTTTTAGTGTTGATTTTAAACCGACAGCGGACACTCTGTTGCTCAAGATGATTCTCCTACTGTTGACAGCTATTGAAAAATCGGATGATCCAACTGAACTCATTAACGATTTTCTGGAAGATTTTGCGGATAAATGGACTGCTTTCTTTTGTAATAGTATTTTGTCGGATATTGACGAAGAATTTTTAAACGGTGGCATGTTTAAAAAATTGGTCAAAGTTAAATCTCAAGCTGAGCTAGCGCAGTTGGTAACCGAAGTACAGAGAAACCATCTCAAATTATGCCAAACTGTCCAACCTTCTGAACAATATTCAGCCGTTATCACGGTTTTTGACAAACTGAAAGAGAATATCCCAGGCTGGGCTCTTATTTTGGAGAAATTGAAAACTCACACACAGAATAACTACAGAGCTAGATACTGCACGCGAACTGGACTCAACACTCTGTCCAACATCATTTTCCTAGCAGCTCATGAACCGGGTAAACTTCTCCAAATTTACCCTTGGTTGGTCAGTCATCCGGACGTTCGTACAAGACTGAAGAAAAGTGCACTCTATAAGAGGTTGAATCAAGATCATTTCAAAGCCCTGATCAATCCTTCGGCAGAAAATATTTTATCCATTAAAATGGCTCGAGTCTATGAATTGGGATTGGCGGGCCAAATTCCAGAATTAACGTTATATAACATTTTGTCACCAAAGATGTTTGATGATGCTGAAAGTAATCAAGATGAGTCTGGAGTCCCACGCCAGGACATTTCATCAGGAGATATGATGATGGTCTCAACTGCAGAGCAGCTTCGTACTTTATCAATTGGAACCATGAACATGGGTATGTCACATTTTGATGGCCTTCCAAGAGCTCGAACATTAGAACAGCCCTCCCCCACTGATTTCTTGCAAACCCTCGTTGAGGCTAGAAAAACGGAAATTTTGATCAAAAATCAAGAAGATACTTCTGGTTTTCAATGCTGTTTTGTGATCTCAGCAGCTCCAGATGCCAGAACGGGTCGTGTTCGACGCAGTACCAGATGCTACGAAAAAGCGATTCCTTTGAAAACATACTGTCCTTCACATCTGAAAATCAGTTTGATGAATTCAAAAGCAATTGAGTCCCTCTTACTTGATCAAGATAAATCATCCGTTAAACGGTTTTCCATTATGAAGGACGTCTGCATCAACATGCGATTGTATGAGCCAACGGGTATCAAGCGTGTCGCAATGCGATTGGATCCGTTAAATCAAATGATGGAAACTGAGAAAATCCGAGCAAGACCCTTGATGAACATCTTGAGCAAATATTACAGAGATGTAACCCTTAAAAAGGATGATCCACCTTCTTTTCCCGAAGACTCTCTTAACCGACAGTTCGGGTTACCAGGCTGTCATGACTCCTGGTTAAGTGCTTATCGTTGGATTCTGCATCATATGAAATCAATCCTTCATGAGGTTCCTTATGACTGGTAAGTTAACCATTCCAAATTTTCCTAAAAAAGAGTTAATTAGTTTTAAACCATAATTTAGGAGTCTGTACATTGAATATCTCCAAGACTGGCAAAGGAGGCAAGGTTTTTGTCAGTTTTTGGACGACAGAGATCTGAAACCAAAATCGCGTGATTCTTACAACAGTGAAAAGAAGCGCAAAATTAACCCTGCAACAGGCTACCCTTACCATCGTGGAGAAACGGTTCATTACAACATCACGACTCCAACGAATAACCGATATTTATGTAGCCGTAGGCCGAATGAGATCACGCCCAAACGCAATATAATGAGCAACAATGAAAATGCGTTCAGCATTGAAGGTAATTAATTTCGTTATTTTGAAAATCAAAACTAATTTTCATATTATGACCCTCGTCGAGGTTTTAAATATAAGCTGGTTTATTAACGGTCTATATTTAGTTGATCATGGTGCTCCCATCAAGTACCAAACCGCAGTCCATATTTTGTTAACCACCCAGCACAAAGATAATATTTACCAGAATATGAACACGAACTTAGATGGTGGTAATCGAATGGACCAGGATTCGCATGGCCCTTTTGTTTTCACCCTCCTTGAGGCTACGGACATTTCAGATCAGTGTGCGCCCGAACCAATCACAACAGCCAGAACTACTGATTTTACGGACAAAATCACTAAGTCAATTCAACCCTTGTCCAAGGTTTTCAATGTGGATATTGATGATTTTGAACCCTTTTCTGAAGAATGCTCATCTGATGATGAGTCATCAGTATCTGGTGCTTCTACAGCCTCATCTATGGGAGCTCATCCAAATCGAAACAAATGTTTTGTGTCTGGGGGAGCAAAACTTGACATTGGTGAGCTTGAAGAATCTTGTTCATGGCTAACGACTCAAGCCATCAAACACAACAAGAATGATCGAAGCCGACTTGAAAATAAAAACAATGTCTGGTATAAGAAAGTCTTTACCTTTGGCAAAGGTGACGAAGTAATTAACTGGTGGAATAATAAACCCGTTCTTACGGCTGAAGATTATGAAGATTTCAAAGAAAAAATGAATCTTCGACAATCAGCGCCAGTTCTCATTTGCGAAATGATTCGTTTGGTCCAAGAACTCGAGAAAAACAAAGCAAAAGTTATTTTTTACTTTGCTTCACCAATTGAAGCTACAAAATTTTTTCGAAAGTGAGTTACCTCTGATTAGAGCTTAAATTTTTGATCTATGTTCAAATGATTAAATACTAATTTATTTTAATAGTCACTACAGCCAATGTGCACCGATTCCACAAAATTTGGCCAACCACGCCACCTACAAAACCCTCTTTGAGGTTCAACTACCGGGACAGAATCCAAGACCAGCCAAAACAGTCCAAGAACTAATGAATGGTACGAATCTGTTCTTCTTGACCCTTCAGGCTACATATGATGGTTCCGCTCAAAATCATCGAATAGCGAATGATGAAACCACATCGGCGAAACGAGCTGCGGTGCAGGCTTATGTGTCAAATCAACAGATTGATGTATACGACTGTAGTCTAACCGTTATGACGGATAACCCTTTTCTCCCATTCAAGGAGGGTCTTCTTCCATTACTTCAAGATAATCTGTTTTGGTCCTGTTTCCAAGCAACAAGTGGCCCATCTGTAACAACTCGTGGTGCTCCAGATATTTCACCATATTTATCATCAGGTGACGATATCAAGCCAGGACATCGCTTGAATTCGTTAATGATTAACAACAAAAACAATCGGGCATTGACAATTTCACAATTGGTGGCATTAAACCGTACCAACACCTCGAACCGAGATCATTATAAATTCTGCCCGAATCACCGAAACAATAGTAAGTCAATTCTATCCTAAACTAGGCTTATCTGTTTTATTAAATAAATTTGGATTAAATTATCCAATTCTAAATTCAAGTGTTCAAGCTGAGTCATTATTTAATTTAGGTGAAGGGATAAGAGAAACACCAATCATTGCTACGAAACCTTCGCGACCAGTCAAGGTTCATAATGATGCGTTTACTACAACGGCGCCATCTACTCTGTCAATTTCAGCGCTTCAGGGCTTTGAAAAGCTGGAAAAGATTCATGGTTCTAACCTCGTTGAGGATGCACATGGCTGGCGAAAATTTCCAAATAGTTTCTATCGCAATTTCGTGGGAGTAGGCGCGATTACACTGGGAAATTTCTGGGGTTTGTCTGGCACAGACAAATTCCCATACGGAATGAAGATGGAAAAACGAGATATGATGATAACCGCTACGCGGCTTACAAATTCTAATCTTGCTGCCTCTAAAATAGATGATTTCGTTCCAAATTTCCCGTCACGAGACCATCCAGATTTTTATGGTGCTCGACGTAAATGGAGATTTCAACAAGAGATAGCCGATTACACTGAAGCAAAAGCTAAGGTATAAATTCTAATTTTCCGTCAAAAATAGTTTTTTATTCCCAAAATCCCGTTTTAACCTAGATTAGGGTAAATAACTTATTTTTATAGGCGGTTTTGGTTGACATTACGAATGGAATTTCTCTCAACCACACTGGAGATTTCTGGCTTAAATTTCCAAACATGAGTTGGGATGTGGGACATTGTTTCCTCAAAGATATCAATAGAGTGTCAAGAAGCCGATTATCGGATGTACAAAAAACTACCATAAGAGCTATTGGATCACGTTCATCGGTAGCTCCTCTATGGGAAGAACAACAACCAGATTCTGGCTCAGTTCCATCTCGTCAAGATCTTCAATTAGCCAGTGCGGCAAGAAGGGTTGAGGATGCGCCACGTCAAGTTCCACATCAAATTGACACCACCAGGCATCAATTCTCTTTACCAACACCAGCGGTTAGCCATTCAAAACCGGAGTTGGCTCAAATCTCGGCTACAGAAAAACGTAAACAAGTCACGAATAGTCAGACCTACGAAAGTAGCTTGGTTGAGAATGCTAAATCCTTGTTCAAGGCTCAAATAAATGCTGGTCGCTGGTTATTTTCACTTAACGAAACTCAACAAATTCGTTTTAACACTGGTAAGTTCTAAAAACTTATCCAATCATGACCGGACTAACAATAACCTTAAGAGTTAATGAAATCAGCAACCGAGGACCAAGTCAGGTTTTTGGCTAATACTCTGAACCGTAACACGGATTTGTCTTATGACCAATTCGTTACAGGTTTACTTGGTACACATTGGGAACCAGCACGAAGCCAATTGGTTCTGAATTATGTGCATGTGAATCGAATTTTGCCACTTTTGAATACCTCTTGCAGAGCTAAGTTTCAGGATTATTTTGAGAAATTCTATAATCTTGAAGGAATTCTCTCAAAAATGGCCATCATTGAAACTACGTTGGATACATTAGATCTAATTCCAATGCAATCTGAACCAGACGATTATTGCGATTACGCTTTTTTGGAATTAGTTCTGGCAAGAATCGCGGCTTTCTACCTGGCTCCACATCCACAAACTCTCCCGCTCCCTAGTGTTCAACCTGCTACACAAAATCCGTCTTCACGGCTCAATACACACTCAAATCATGCCTTGGATTTTGAACCGGAGACATTATCTCGTTCCTCATCCTTGGAAAATCTGCCTATGCCTACGTTCATTCCTCGTCGGGTTCCAATCAACCGAAATTCGGATCGTGGAATAAGTTATGAAACGGAGACCGAAGTCATGCGTACACTTCTTAGGCAAGATGAGCGAATACGCTTACAACAACAAGCACGTCAAAGTAATCAAAATGCTCCTGGACCATCGGCTGGTAAATTTTTTAATTAAAAAATTTTTCACTTGACAAATATAAACTTTTATATTATAAATAATCTAGGCAACGTTGACAATGATGAAACTGACAACGACCAAATTGAAGAACCTGATTCAGGCTTTCTAAATCATTAAACAAATAACCTTTTCAAGGCTTATACTAGTTTTTGCTTATTAGAGTGCGCAATGCCTCTTGTTTCTGTTTCACTGCCAGTTTCCACCTTTGTTTAAAGTTTTTGTTTCTGTTCACTAATATAATAGGTCCTCCCAAAAAAATCTTGTGTTTTTTCTTATATAAAACAATGTGGTTTAGACGTGAGTTAATAATGACGAGAACCAAGCAAACGAATCGGAAAGTTGACCTTGCAAATCATGAAAAGACAAAAGTTGAGGATCCTTTGGATTCGGCGACGATTGTTTTGGACTCCAAAAAACTTGACACCCTTGCTAAGGCTTTACCAAAAATCAGAAAAGTCAAAAAGGAGAAGATTGAAGTGGTGAAGTCTGTAACGAAATCTTCATCAGAAGGAGTTCGGGTAAAATCTCTTGACGAGCCAGAGATTAAAATTGACCCAGATGAATTTCTTATCGGGGACGACAACACCGAATCTCAGGTAAAGTTGTTGTTTCCAGAATCACTGAATTGTTTGGTTAATTTGTAATTTCATAGATTCATGAAATCCAAGAGAAAATCCTCGAAGAGGCTCATCCAGATGGTACAGTTGATGACGGGGAAGAAATGTTCCCAGATGGTCCCATGGTTAATAACCAACTCTCGGTTTTAGAAGGACCGATTGAACCTGTTATTACAGATACTGTTTTGATACAGGAACAGCTGGAAGATGGGGAAATTCAAGAGACTATTTCAAATACACCGCATCGTGAAATAGAATTAAAACTGTTAGTCTCACAGTTGGTTCCTGAGGTTGTAAAAGATCTGGAAGCCACAATTCGGGCTATCTGCGTTCCCGAACGCGTATTACAGGCTGAGAAATCAGCACAGGACTGGCAAAAAATGGCCGAGATGGCGGTTCGAAAGCCAGAACTTTTTCATGCTACAGTCATGAAAAATGAGTCAAAGCACCCAGTTCATCTACCTCTTAGAGAGTTTCTGTTGCATCCGATGGCGAGTCCCATTTGGAGACTACAGACTAGGCTTAACCTCGTTGAGGATGATATTAATTTTCCTAAATGGTGGAAAAAAATTCACACTGATGTGAAATGTCCACCAGAAGTAAAACTGGCCCGTTATTTGGAAATGATTAATTCATTTCTGGCAGTTGGTGATCGTTTTTGGCCAATTATGGCCACCAATCCCACATATTTTTCATTGCAAAAAATTGCGTCCGAACTGGCGGCAATGAGTGGTTGGTTAAAAGCCAGTGCCTTGGACCTTCGTAATGTTATTGATGCCCTTATTGCTGCAGCAAATGACGTTGCTCATAGCTCTCAAAAGGTCTCGGAAATTCGGTTTGCAATTAGACATCTCTGGCCAGCTGGTTATCAACCAGATAATTTACATTTCGAAGGGGATCCATATGCAAATGCATCTCTCTATACGCGTGAGGATGATACCCAATGTTTGGTTACACCTCAGTTTAAAGTTTTTTCGTTTGACGCTAATGAAAAGTGGCAAGAAAATTTCCAACCGAATAAACGTCAAAAAACCACTCCTACGCACTACGCCAAACGTAGGTTGGATACAAGCAACGGCCATACTGCCAAGATTCCCTTTTCTACAATGATGGGACGACCCTAAGTTAGGATTAACGATGTTACCTTATTAATTTTCTACTTATGCCAATTTTATTTTTCTAATTAGTACGTATGTCACTATTCCTATACGTGTTCTGTACTCACATACCCTATATTTCTAATGTTTGTGTTTATTAAGAGATGCTCGAGAACCTACGCACTCCGTGGGCGAAATGGGAAAGATTGTCAGACAAAGCCAGACTACTGGATACTTTCTTTCAAGGATGTGACCACTCCATTTTTCAACCTCCTTATTCATATGATTTCATAATTTCCTCAAAAATTACTATTCCAAAACATTGTAATGAACCTCTTTGCAGAGCTGTTGACCAATGGTTATTAGAAACTGACATAACTTATCGGTCATGTTTTTTACCACCCCCGGTTAAACCGGTCAATTTTAAAGGGGCTCTGGTGATTGACCATAAGAATCAATTATCTGGGCCTTATACATTCGAGGAGTGGTTAAATTACAGCTGGAAATGCTGGGATGATTTTCATGACTTCTATAACAAAAAATCCGAATTTTCGGCTGAAAACAATCATGAACTTTGGAGCAATTTACGATTCCGGCACACTGGAGACTTTTGTGCAGGTAATTATAATTTCTATTCGACCATAACCATGCTCATGGCTCGTTTATTTCCTACGGATGATGGGCGTCATGGTTCATACGCAAATGTTCATGCGGGAGTTGACCTTTGGCAAAATCTGAAACCTATAGATATTTCGGAAGCCAAACAGTTTAGACAAAATGGTAAAATTTTCAACATCAGTTACCAACATCAATCCAACTCATTTATTCGTGGAAAATCAAAAGTAGATATCATCTCGGAACGAGCTATAAGAAAAACTCAATTAGAAAATCTTCAGAATCGTAAGAAACTTTCTAAGGGTACACTATCATCTATGGTTTTAAATAATGACCTTTCAATTCCAGAAAGCGAACGACATCTGGCTTACTGGTATCCATTGACCAAACAAGTCCCATTTCGTCTTATTCCAAAAACAATCTCCGTCGGAGCTAAAAAAGTTAAAAAAGAGGCTGTTGAACAGGCGATTTTTGAAAACAATCCCATTCATATGGTCGAATATAAAGATCAAATAATTTCATCTCTAACAGAGTTTTTCGAGGCAGGATCCATCAAACTTATGCCTAAGAATTTCAAGCCCATGCAATCTGCTCAGCTTATTATGGCTAATGCAGCAAACCCGAATAAGAAAACCCGACCATGTTTCGATGGGGGCGGACTTAAACTTACAGAGGCTTTTAAAATGTAAACTTGAGGGTTTACCTCACATCCTTAACCTTCTTCGAAGTTTTGATAAAGTTTGTAAACTAGATGACACTAAAGGTTTTCATCTTTTACTGTTACATCCAGAATCTAGGGCTTTATGTTGTTTTGAGTTTGAGGGTCGTCATATAATGTATGTGGCATTACCTTTTGGGGAGCGGATCTCCCCTTATTCGTTTCAAATGGCTAACCTTATTCCAGTAAATTACGCTAGGAATCATGGGATTATGGTTACACTTTACCTTGATGATCGATTAGTATGTGAACCAGCATTTTCAGAGACTAATTCAACTGACCCTAATCTAGGCTTTAACACTTTTTTGGTTGTCCTGTTAATAATTGCAAGTGGTGGATTTATAAATTTACAGAAGTCAAATTTTTCACCAACAACTCAAGATGAGTTTCTAGGTATGAACCTAAATACTGAAACTTGCACCATTTCCATACCACCCAAAAAATGGGATAACATAACCATTAAATTACAAGAATGGATAAATAAAGATTTTATACCTCTCTCAGAGCTGGAAATTATACGAGGAGAACTTTGCTCGTTTATCTTGGCAACAAAATATTTAAAAATTTATATACGGGCACAAACACAACTGATTAAAGAGTGTGAAGCGAAGTATCCGGATACTCCCCATTTTTTCTATAAGAATGATCCTATTAGAATAACACCGCGTTTAGTCAAAGAATGGAAAGAATGGCTTGAGGCAAAAGTCATTGAATTATCCAGATGCTGGTTGCCAGCACGTATTACAAATACTAAAGTTTTAATGTTGCACACAGATGCTAGTTTAGCCCAATTAGGTGCAGTTTTATTTGAGAAAATGAATTGTCTTGGAGAGTTGAAATTACCATTTTCAGAAATTTTTAGCACTTTCACAATAGTACAAAAAGAAATGCTTGCCATTTATTTTGCTTTAGTACACTTTTCAGCCTTCATAAAGGATTCTTATATCATTCTTTACTGTGATAACCAACAGGCTTGTCATGCTTTTGGTCTAGAAGGGTCACGGAATGAAACAGTTAACAACATTTTAATACAAATATATGAGCTTTTAAAAAGTTACAATACGGATATAAGGGTAGTATGGATACCAACTCACCTTGAAATTGGGGATAAGCCTTCAAGGGAAATCGACCTCTCTGAAGAGTTTTTACCTATCCCTTTCTTTAATATTCTTCAATCCACAGTCAAATTTAATCTTGATGTGGATTGTATGGCAACATTTATGAACACTAAATGTAAATGGTTCATTGACCGTAGAAACACTAATATTCCTCATCAGGGACGATTAGGGGTTGATTTTTTGAATTTGGATCCCCTTTTACTTAAGGGTAAATCATTATATATTTTCCCACCAAAAGTGGCTTTAGAACTAGTTACTAGCTTACTTTATGAACGCTATGCGTCAAATAATTTTTGTTTAATTTTTCATCAATGGGCGGAACTTCCTTTGGGAATAGATCGTCTATTACAGTTAAAAAATTCCAAACTGTTTACGTTAACAGCCAAACAACCCATAACATTTCTACCTTCAGAGACGAAACAAAAACTCGTATACGAGATAGGAGGTATTCAACGAACATATGATTTCAATGGAAAGCCAAATGTCCGGCCTAAAGCAACAAAAATGCTTGTTCATTCTATTTAACCTGCGTTGCAGCTATTTTTCTCTTTTTATAGATAGTTATTAATTTTATTTTTAATCATTGTCAAAAAAATTTTAGAATGAACCCCTCGGTTTTATCAGTCGCTTTTCAAGCATATACTGATGCGGCAGAAACGATCCTTCGCATCGCGATGCATGAACTACCACCACCTGGACTTCCAGCTGATCCGAAATGGGTTACGATTAAGAATCCGGTTAGGACAATTGTCGTTAATGCGGAATTAATGCTCAAAATCACCAATAACATTCCTGACCTACATTTACCAAAATATATGGTAATTTTAAGTCCAAATCTTCATAATTTGGTTCATATCCTGAATCAGGTTAGCCCATTAATGCCGTTGTGTAAATTACGAAAGTCGTATCAGATTCAAAAATATTTGAAATCGGTAATTGACCTTATAAAACGAACTTTCATTTTCCCAGATGCTATAGGTAAACTTAATAGTCTGGTCAAACACCCAAAATTTTCCCTAGTTTTCAAGTCCCCAATTCCTGAATTATTTCAACCCGCTGAGCGGCTTTTTAACCTTTTTCTTCAACTCCAAAAAGAGGCTGGTGCAAAACTCTTTAAAGAGATGACTTGCTTTGATGCCAAAGTCAAGACCAAATTGTTGAAAATTGATAGTGATGCATCCTGGGCACCAATTCCGGAACATTTTTTCCAATTTAGAGCCCCTTCAGTAACTCTACCTTTGGTACTGATTGATGCCTTGTTTCCGGAAGTCTATAAATATGGTTTCGATCCGCTTCCTTTCTGTACTGTTACAGCTGTAACGGAAGCTATTCCAATGGCATCAAACCCAGTATCTGGCTGTGAAGTTACAGTTTACAACAAAGAGGAGGATCAGCCAATCATCCTCATTAATGGCATTCCAAAAAAGTTAGGATCTGCAAACCCAAAAATACTAGATCAGCTCTCTCAGTCCTCTGAACCACTTTTCGGCACCTCTAGTCAGAGTTCATCATCCCCTTCGCCTCCTTTAAAAAAGACCAAACCTAGCACTCAAACTCAGATTGCGGATTTATTTGATAACTCCCCTGTGTCATCTTGGTCGTCTTCGGATTTTTCACAACAAGGCACTAATGAGGTAAATGATCAAGAGGTCAAAATTGAGCCTTATGAAGGGTAAAACTACAAAAATTTCCATAGTTATGTGCCTTTTGCTGTTATTTCTACTGCCATTTATATTTATTTATCCATTTCATGGTTCTTTCTAAAAGAAGTATATTCTTTAGACAATGAATGCAGAAAAAATCGAACAGAAAATTATTTTCTATACTGCAAAACTTGATGCTACTCGCCGACAACTTGATGTAGTCAAAACAACCCTTTTTAAGGCTAAAACTGCCACGAAAAAGATAAAATGGCCGGCCACGCCTCCAACAGCACGCATGAGAACTTTGTTAAAAATAGTAAGCTCTTAAATTAACTTTTTACGATATAAGTCCCATGTAACAAACTGTTAAGCCTCTTCCAGTTCAATGGGATCATTGTCAACATTATAAGGCATTAGAAAAATTTTATGGACTTAAACTTGAATGGTACCGTACCAGCAAGAAATTATTGTTACAAAGCCTCAAAGAGGATGAAAAATTAAGTTTCCAACAAAAGAAATTGGAACTTGAAAATTGCATTCGTAATATGCAACAAAATGATGATTATCGATTGAACTGGTTCAAATACCTTGACCCATCAATTAAAGAATTATTCCGAAAAGAATAAGTTAACTTTCTAAAAAGTTTTATTAATGCCTAAACGCCTATGCATATCTCAACTCTATACTGCCATTTACAAAAATCATGATTCATAAAAATTTTTGTCTTTTAGAATGGACGAAGACATGAGACCCGTCGCGGACGCTATGTCCCATAATCAACCGTCTAAACGGGTTAAACGTACTGAAGTACTGTTAGATGTTACAGTTCTGGTCAACAAAAGAATTATTCCAGCATCAACAGAGATCACGGAATCCAATGTTGTCTCTCAAGGCTACAAAGATTCTATTGCGAAAACCACCACGCAATTGTTGAAAGAGCAAAAAGAGTTAGCTAATTGGACTCAATTGCTAACAGATCTTGAGCTGGAGGAAGCTAACCCTGGTACAGGCTCATCAGAACCCATTCGCCAAGAAGCCATGAAAAACATTATCGCTGACAAAGGCAGTGTGAGTAGTCTTGATTTTTTCAAAGAAAGAACCATAATTGTTTTCTAAAATTATCCTAATATTAGGTTTATCAAAGTTTAGCGGTTATTAAAATGAAACATTAACTTTTAAAGAAAATTCTTCGTATGTAAAGGTCGTGTTTCACAACACGATAAAAGACTAGTATTTACTAGCTAATTTTGAAAGGACCCTAGAAGGGACCTTATATTTAAAACAACCCGTTTTACGGCTTTTAGAACTTTAACTGGCTTGCGAAAATTATTTCGGTCTTTGACATCTTTTTATAAAAAATAATCCTTATTAAGGCTTCATTTGGATTTAGAGTTAATCACTTAACTTTATTTTAAGGTTGCTTTGGCTATGACAGCCTGTCGAAAACAAGTGGCGTCTTATGATGAAACTGTCACTAATGCACGTGATAAAATCACAAAAACATCTGGTCAACTAAGTAGTTACCTTAAAACCCAGCCAAAATCTAAGGATTTAAATGTTTTCAAATCCGAAGATCGGTTCATGGCTCGCTATTCTGTTCTGCCTACACAGCTCATGGGCAAATTTCAGGACCAAAAGGAAGATCCTCTTTTGGTCTATAGGGAATTTCGTCGTTGGATGGTAGACAAACCAAACCAAGTCAGTCATTCTCATATTGTACGTCTGATAACTCGTTACCGAGATGCACTTCCGGATACACCTGAATATCAGATTGCAAAAGATTACTATTCTAAGAGAATAGATGAATTGAACAAGAATGTGGGCCAATCTACTTACACGCGCGCCACACTTTTAGCACTCGCGAGTGCATCTCTTTCTCCGTTAGATGCCATTTTGGTTGACACCTATTTAGATGTCCACTTTAAAGACATGGATATGAAGGAGTTGGCCGAAAATGAGATTCGGACAAAAATGATGGACCTGCATAAGCAGCTAAACAACAAGCCAGTAGATGCATACTCTGGTCCAACAGCAGGTAGCAAGCAGCATAACATGCTTTTCAATTTGGCTAAACAAGGGAAAGCATTGCCAAGAACTTTGTTACCACAACAACCAAAACCCCAACGGGGCTCTTTCACACCTCGAGGACGTGGCAGCAGAGGCCGTTTTCATCCATATAACAACTTTGCTGGTTCTTCTCAAAGATTTCAAAGCTATGATCGACCCAGATCAGCTCCAAATTCACCTCTCAGCAGAGATATCCCTCCAACCAGAGGTTTCTCACGGGGTGGTCGTGGTGGACGTGGTGGTAATAGCGGTAGAGGTCACGCTAACAATAGTTTCCATGGTAAGAGTTAAATTACATTATCGCGTAACTAGCTTTTTAGGTCAATCTGACCTACTAGCGGAACCTTCTAAAAGGATTACTCCAAAACCATTGATATCCCCAGAGACACTGGCTACGCAAAAACTCTCGGCAGCCTATGATGTGTCAAAAATCCCTAAAAAATTGGATCATTTTGGACTAACTGAGCCGAATCTACAGTTACTGCTCCATCATCAATTAGTTCAACGGGATATACCTGTTGAACCAAATCCTAAGGTACACATAACCCCTTTTTTAAGGTTAACCCAAAGCTGACGCCATTTTTAGAAGACATCCGGTCAACTGCTGTCGAACTAGCCAACCGTTTTAAATATAACCTCTCTGTATCTAACCTAACACTTTACACATTCCAATGGTATTTTGACAAATCCCAAATTAAACTGCAACGCAGCTCTATTCCCATTATAACCCGAAGCCTTCTTAGGAAATCACACATAGTTTTAAAAGCCGTTGAACTCATTGCTGAGGATTTTCCATATTTACTCAAAAAACGTTATGAACAACGAATTAGGACATTAATCATAAAATTAAATCTTAAATTTAAGCTGAAAACTAAACAAGCACCATTTATTCCCTGGACGGTGGCGCTGCGTATAGTAAATGCTTTGTGGCATGATAACGGGCTTCATAGAGGTCAGGTTTTTCATACACTCAGAAAACGTAAAATGGCCTCAATAGCCTATTTTTTAGCAACAACATCGGGGGCACGATGGATAGATATCATGCGTCTGAGATGGGAAGATCTCGCATTTTTCAATACGCTTACAACCAAGGGAGTACAAGCCTCATTGAGGATGTCTAAAAATAATCTTTGTAATACATCACCTCAAGTGCTCACGTGGTCTGGACGGCCACATATAGGACCGGAATCCAATCCAGTAGAGGCGCTAAAACGCTGGTGGAATTTTTGTAACAAGCCACGTAGTGGTTATATTTTTTCGGCTCCTAATAAAACCCAAGAACAAATAGGACATAGCACAATTTATTTTGTCAGACAATATGCTAAGGCGCTTAATGTCACACTTCCTACGAAACATTCACCCAGAGTCTCTATGTGTATCACTCTTTATGAGTTGGGCACTGAACCCGGGAGAATAGATCGTTCTCTTAATTGGAAAACTGACCGTATGCAGAAACATTATCTCAACACACGTGATCTTCGATCTCTTAATGCCCCGGCCCAAAAATTAGCTCTCCTGTCATCAAAAGACCTTAATAGACTCCAACAATACCTGCGTTAGCAGCTTCATTTAAAAAACTTATTAAATGGTTTATAAATTTTAGATTGAAATTACAACCGTGTCACGGCTATGAATCGTTTTTTGCATGATGATCTTCGACCCAATAATGTCTCATTTTCACTGGGACAACTCGAGGAAGTCAAGGCCCAAGCGGGACTTTTTGTTGAAGTTTCAAAGAAACTCAATGCGGGTAAAAAAGTGACGCACAAGGACGAATTAACTCCACCGGAGGTTACAGCTTTTCCCAAAATTGGAACTGAAGCAACAAAACCGATCATACTGTTTATGGGTAATTATTATTTCTCATAACGACTCGAATAATTATGTTTCATAGATTGTCCATCAATGATTCCAGCTCACTGGATGGCAAGACTTGTGGAATACATGGTATTTCACATGGTCAATTTGGAATATCATGTTATTTTACGTCATTTACGGTCAATTGCCCTGGCCTGGACATATAACACTCCCAACTACGAGAAAACCATCAACCTCATCACTGAGTTCAAGTTTCTGGTTGCAAAAGGAGTAGCAACCCCAAAGGTAAACTTATAAAACTTTTTATTGAATTAAAACTGATTATCCGCTAGGCGGTTTGGGATACCATTAGAAGATTGATTCCAGATCAACTCATCCCAGTGGTCATTCAAAATTTTGTTCACAATTTAGAATTAAACCAATTTATGGGTGACTATGTAATTTTGGCACCAACATTTGAACCTCTATCAGAGTTTATCACCAATGAACAACCTCTTATTCAACAAGAAGGTAACTTTCAAAATACGCTTATGTAAATCATAATTTTTTCCTTAAGACGATTTCGTGGCGTTAGAAAATCGAACCACTAACTGGATAAGACCACAAATTGAATTGCCTCAAAAAGGAATTTTCATTTGTCATCTCGACCTTGCGAAAGCCACCATACTTGTACCATTAGAATGGCAATACTCAATGGAAAAACTGTTCGCTGAATTCATCAGCATCAATTATTTGACTTGGGATTTGTCAGCTCTTAATGCTAAGCAAGCTGCCAAGGAATTTTATCGGAGGCTAATCGCAATCTCAACTCGGGACCTTATTGTCACGGAGGACAAGGTACACACAATTTATTCAACCCCGCAACCGGGCTTCTTTTGTGAAAGCATGCTGAAGTTTAATGCACTGGTGATTCATGCTATTGCTAGTCCACCCAAACTACCCATTCACATGGTTAAAAAACTGCGTATGGATGTTGAATTCGAGTCCATTCAAGACCTAAAATGGGTCTGGGGAATGGATAAAATTCGTGTTTTTGATCATTGCACAACCGAAATGATCAAATTCGATACTGCTGACCTGGAAAACCAGCTTCTGAGAGAAGACCCAAAAGCATTTGGCTGTGTTGACTCTGAATGGTTAGAAGGAGTCCAAAACGAGACACTCACTCTGAGAATCCTGTATCAGGTTCGACCAGTGATTTTACAGAATATGGCTCTGAATAGTGACGCCTACATTCGACAAGCATTGGATGCTTTTGATAATGCTCAGCTTTGTCAAAGTGGGACACTTGATGAACTCAAGGACATCCGCAATGCGGCTAGACGAAATCAACCTTTCTGGGGCCCACGTTTTGGCAAACGCCCAATGGCAAAACAATTTTTCCAGGGAATGAATATTCAAGCCTGGCCAATGCCCCATCATGGACGTCGAAACTTCGGACGAAGAGGCCCATTTGTCAATCGACCATCTCGCCTCAATCCCTACCAAATCCTTGATAAGGATAACTCCTTGAAAACGGAGCCGGATGTTGAGACTGTTCAATCAACTAATCCGACAGTCACTGTCAATTACAAAGCTCTCCCTGATCCAGGTTAATTTTAAAGCAACTCAGCAAAAAAACTTATTAGTTTATTTTAGGGCCAGATAGCTCAATGGTAAAGGTTATCCTTCCTCAAATGGCTCTCCGTTTTCCCAAAACCGTCAAAACGGATGTTGACATGACAGCTGATACTATCCCGAAAATTGACATGATGGTTGACGATTGTGACATCGGTCAACTTGGTTTGTCTAGCCTTGACAAGGATTTACCAACGTCAAACGCTGACGAGGTCAAGGTGGAACTAGCTGATGTAGAACTCGTTGATGACATCCAACCTCCAGCTAGAAAATCGGCTAGAATTCGACTCTCTCAAATTGCCCCGGGTGCTCTTCACAGACGCTCACGTCAACAACAACTTCAGTAACTGAAATGTTTTTTTACAAAAATGTTGTGCACTGCCATTTAACCTATTCTAGGATTTCCACTGCCAATTTTAACCTACTCCTCATCTGTTGTTAGGAATTTATTTTAATAAAACAATTTATTTTTTTACAAAAATCATGTTTTCTGTTTATAGCATGCAAGATTATAGTTAGACGAAATATTGCAGTCACGCATGGTACCGAAGTTTGATATTACAGTGTTCGTTTAACATGAAGTATGGTTTTATAGGTAACCTTTAAAAAGGATAATCAATAATTTAATTAGAAGCGGTACTCGCATAGCCAGAGTCCATCGACTCCCAAGTGAATTCTTCCTCAAGCTCAGCCCAAGCTTGGTCAGGAATATCAAGTGGGTCCATTTGTGTTAAAATCTATGTTATAGTTGACACTTGATAAAGTAAATTTTTAATGGTTAAAACCTTGTCGTTTTTAATTTTTGTTATATTTGATGTGAGGTTACTATTTTTATAGTTTGTATATTGCCAGAGAGCAAGAATTAAGGTACCTTATAAGGGCAGTCAACCCTGTAATCCAGATGGGTCCAATCGACTCATTGTGCGAAACGACCGCGATGAGTACTTAGAGCTGGAGAATAGCTTAGGTTAACAGCTGTTAGAAAAACCTTTTAAAAGGATAATTTAAAATTTGGAAAAAGTTGTTGACCCAATGATCTGACCCGACACAAGTCGGTTTGAATTTTCTTTCTAGGATCTATCCTAATTTATGTGCATTGCAATCACACGGAAATATTTTTTCTCTTGAAATCCTGTTTAGGAGATATGCGATGCCGGGATTCGAACCCGGTACCGCTGGGGGACTAGCTTAGAGCCAGACCACTACGCCATACAACCCTACTGTATCATAACAACTTCATGGGCCTAATCTTAAAACAAACCTCAAAGAGGATACTGCACAAACTCCCTCACTAAAACACGGAGACTAAAACATGGAAATGATGCGTTAAGTGAGTGAGTCTTCCTCCACCCTTAAGTGATTGACGTTTAAGAGTTATTATAGGATCGTAAAAAGAGAATTCTAGAATTTGGCGAAAATCGATTCTGAAAAAATCTCTAGAATGTAATCCGCTAAGCGGTTGTTTGTGATATTCGTCATTAGACAAATTGTTACAATTAAGGTGTAAAAGACAAAAATAGATTTGTCTAATTACGAGTACACTATTTTTCGCGAAAAATAGCGTGAAAAATTTTCTTTCCCAACCGCCCGCCCGAAAATGATAGCTCTCTAACGTTCGTCTTCCTCCACGCTTAAGTGATTGACGTTTAAGAGTTATTATAGTTACGCGGGACACTCTAATAAATGACCCCCATAGTATCCTGGGTTTGAACTTTGCAAAAATCTTTTCCTAATCGTTTATATCGGTTTGGATCTTGAAATCTCATGATAGCTTCAATTTCATGTGAACTCCAT
>SCLD01166512.1:0-20733 GCA_004367895.1 Oikopleura longicauda
TTCAAAACTTTCATTTTTAAGCCTAAATTGTCATTTTTGATGAAAACTAGGGGGATTTTCCTGAAACACGGCCATTCCGATAATGACTATTTTCATGAAAAATTTAAAAAATCCCGAAGACGAAAATTGCAGCAGAATAATTCTAGCTCTTCCAAGAATACAAAAATTTATTATTGTTCTATTCAATCCTCGAATTTAGAGAAATAAAAATGTACAATATTTAATTTTACTCTGCGGACTAATATTTTAAATACGACTTATAATGTACGTAATTACGGTACATACGTGAGTAATCACGAAATTTATTTCTCTGAAATTATCTTAAAAACTCAGATTCTTTTTATTCCGAAAAAATCAACTTGATATTTTGGAGGATAAAAAGAGAGTTTATAAACCTGATCAATTACTCAAAAAACTTTTCATAAAGGCAAATATGAGAAAACGATCAGAAGAGATAAATTACGTAGGTGTCCTTACTAGATGACCCAGTAAATTATCTCTAGAAATCCTAACGGTGGAAAGGTGAAGTCTCGAAATGACTTCATGTGATCCTAAGTTAAAATTTCTAGAACATGCCGAAAAAAGCACCTTTTTTTCCAAAAAATCGAAAAGGAGGGCTTTTTTATAAGGCGCAATTTTCTCAAAACCCACTGAAATTTGAGAAGAATGTAAAAAAATTATCACTTAGTCATAAATAGTAAAGTTTAAGACTAGAGCTCCCGTTAAGGGAGTAAGTAATTGTCAACTCTGAAACACGGAAGTTTCAAAGGCATTTTTAAGGTCACGTGATATAAACTTAAAAGTTTCTAGAACGTGCTGAAAAAATAAAATTTTATAAAAAACTTTTATTAGTAAAAATTTTCCAAAAAACGAAAAAGATTACGTTAAAAGTAAGCTAAAATAGTAAAATTTTCTCAAAAAAGTGAAAAAATTTTTTCACTTGTTTGAATTACTCCCGCTAAGGGAGAAAGAGCATAGTAATTCAGCAAGGATTGTTAATTTTTGGTCAAAAAATTGAATTTTTTAGATCATGAATCCACCAATGCCCACCCGTGCTGACCTCCGACGAGGACTCGAAAAGAAAATGCTCACCTACATGATGGCGGACATGTACGAAAAATTTCCGGCTAAGCTGGTACAAGAAAGAGGTGTAACTTTCACCCCTTTACCGCCGCTCAATGCTGACCGGAGTAATCCGGCACTAAATTCATGTTGTCTGTTAATAGATCATGATGCTAGGGACCCAAGTCCACAAAAAGGAAACCTGCTAATTCCGGACACGGAAGAAGGTAAGTTTAAATCAGCCCCTTTTTTAATAAAATGGTAAAAATTCAAAGTTAAAACTACCACTCAGATTGGACTCAAATGTGTGAATTGAACTTACAAATGTGTGAATTGATCTTACAAATAAGTATTTGGTCAAACTCAATTTAACTACCATTCTGGAAGGAAAGGACCCAAAGGCATCAACTACGATCACGAAGTTCATGGCCGTGGACAGACAAACGACTATGCAGGAGTTTTATTATGAAACGGCAACCTTACCGATTCTGATGAAAGGACGATCTTTGGATCGCAAGTACTCGACGATCATCTACTCTATCGAGGATAATCGTTTTAGTTTGTAAGTACAAATAACTTTTTTGGAATGTAAAAACGATACATTTTTTAGAAACACGGAATCCGTAAAACCGCAAATCTTCAAAATACTCGATCACCAAGAAGATCACGTGATTGTTGAAGAGTCGATGATAGAAGCCAAAAAGAATCGAGCTCAACTGGAACTTCCAGAAGTGAGAGCTCGGTTTTTAAGACACTACAATCGTAACAGACTGGCCTTGGCTGGTAAGACTGAATTACTTCAGCATTGGGAAACCATAAAACCAACAATGGAACCAGCTGATACGGATATGTTCGCCAACTGGTTGAACACGCAAGCTAATAAGTCCATGGCTATCAAGGATGCGACGATCTTGGACTTCAAACGACCACTAGTGGTCAACATGATGCTAGCGCCAGACAATTTCCTGTAAGTAAAAATATGACCCTACACCTATAAGGGTTTACTAATATATTTTATAGTGAAAAAGAAGAAGACTTCAAAATAAGCCTTTATGGGGAAGGCAAAAAGGTGTTTGGAGTAAAAATCCCACTCTTGACAAAAGAGCAAGCACCACCACAACAAAGGTTTGGAGTCTTTACAGAAGACGTAGATAATTTCGTAGAAGACCTCATGGCTATGGAAATTGACGGAAGAAAATTCCGAACGAAATTCTTAATTGCTTGGGAATCAGCGTCACCTCTGGCTGAAAATTTCCTCTGGAATATTTTGGCCAACAGGGAAAAGAAGGAGGTTACTCTGGACATTGCCTACGTAAAACCTACGGCACAACACTGGCTGAATTTTGCAAAGGAAGTTTCAGAAGGAGGAATCTTCAAATTCTGGATTGACCGGGCATTTTCTCAGGCACTGTGGCAATTTATTGACACAGTCCCAAAAATGGAAATAACCGGCTCAACCTCACAAGCCAAGGCTAATTCAACCTTGACCTTGGTGTATATCAATGCCACCAGAATCATTTTCGATAAATTATTGGAAAATGAAAAAGATGGACTGTTTTCAACAACTTTTACAACAGCTCTGGCCAGTTGTAGAAATGACGAACAGATGGCGGACTTGGTCCGTAAGGATTTTTCCAAATTCCTCCCGGAACCCACTGAGGCTGAAAAACAACTACCGGAATTTGCTGAATCACAACCGGTAGTTCAACTCGTACTTGATTACCTCAAGAAAGAAAAATTGTCATACCAAAAAGCGGCAATTACAGATGTCTATTTAAAGGTAAAATAGATTTGAATCATGATTCTATACTACTTTATAACCTATATAACAAAAGGGAGAATCGGTTTATTAGGAGGCAGGGAGTTGCACTCTCAGTTTCTTCTTCAGTTTCGTCATCTGGAGTTTACAAATTGTTGTAACCTCCGAGATTCGAACCCGCAACCTTTATCCCCCCAGGGGGATCCCTGACCCTTTACGCCAATATCTCCTGATTTCTTACAAAAAATAATTCCTTATTATTCAGCTCTTCAATACCATCAATAACCAAACAATGATGAAGGGTCTACATGAAATGCTTGTAAATTTAATTTTTGCAGTCATTATGGACCCAAAGGAAGCTCTGAACAACCATGTCACACTTGCTTTTCTTGGATCAGTCTCGGACAGACTCAAGAATAAATGTGAATGGTCCAATGAAGCCTACAAAATAGCAGTGGATGCTTGTGTTAGGGAAAATAAAACGATCGTTTTTGAATCCTTTATCAACAAGTTTTTCAATGAATCAAATTCGGTCCATGGACCGTACATCAGAAAAATGGTAGCAGAAGTAGGAGAATTTACTATGCCGACGGAAATGTTCCAACATGGAGTCACTCATAAAATTCTCGATGCATCCTTTCGGTTTTTTAACCGTACGAATTCGAATGTAGCAGTTATTGCCAGTGAAATGGCAGATTTACACTTGAATGAAAAAGGGATGACAACTTTTGATGCATTTGAAGAAGGTGCCCTCAGGATAGGGTTCATAAAAATGGAAAATGTATAACTAAAACTAAGGTAGTTTCCAGTTGGATACAGTGTTCTAAAAAATGTTTTGGTTTTAAGAACTTTTATAAAAGCAATCCATCATCGGTGATTTCGACTTCAGAAGTCGTAAGAAGAGCTGAACGAGACCTGGAAAGTGACACCGAACTTAAAAAAGCCACCAGCAAGGAAACACAGCTGGATTCGAACAACTGGCTTGAAGAAAACCTGGAATTTCTAGGAAAAGCACTTCAAACCAATTTTGAAGGACTGGCAAAAGGTACATGCACCAAGTTTGTCAATGAGAAGAAAAATTGGTGCGGAAACAAAGCCCTTAAAGATCATGACCGATGTCTCAAACATCATGACACTGATTCGAAAATACTTAACAGTATTAAACGAGCCAACATGATGGAACGGAATCAACGAGTCGCTATATGTCGGAATGTCTTCCGTATGATTATCGGTCAAAAGAAAAAAGACAAATTCATCAGATATTGTCCTAGTATCGAAGGGGCTATGCCAGCCTTTAATCATAGCGCAAACAATCTGAAAAAACTGCTTGAAGCCGGATTTCAGATTTATATGATGACCAAATATCAAGATAAAAAATTTACGGAAGAACCATTCCGAAAGCAATTTCCAAATACCGATTTTTCATCTCAGCGATGGCGCCATACCTTTAAAGCCCTAAGGGAAACAATTAGAACTTATAACCTGGATGTGGAAACAAATTGGGCACACCATCAACCTTTTTTGTTATCATATGCGGGCGCATATCAAGGATGGCTAAATCCCGAACAAGCAATCCCGAAAGAAACTTTTAATTATGGTCGAGAAGACCAAAAGCATGGAAAATTTGTGGATGATTTATATGACCCAAATCTCTTCATGGATAATCCAGTTATACCGGTGGCTTATATGAGGCGAAACTTAAATGGATTAAACACACCTTCAGCTTGTGGCCGAGTTGGGACCATTCCTCATATGGAAACCGACGAAGCAAATAGGGTACCCTGGACCAAAGCACAAAAAAGGGATGCGAATGCGGCACCAACATCTGATCGACCGGCACCAATTTTTGGTGAATTATACAACATTTCACCACCGATGTTTATCGATCATGACCCAAATGTCATTTCGGCTTTTGAAGCCGTAATCTTTATTCAAGCAGAAGTAAGATCAGTAGATCAGCTGCTTCGAAACAAAGAGGCAAGATCTACCAGATATGACAATCGTAATGATCCTGCATGGCCTAGAAGAGCGGATAATACTGAATATCAGGATCAGGGTGCAAATAGACATTTCATTTATCTTGTTTCTTAAGAAAACATACCTTTTCTTAAAATAAGTAAAGTAATTATGAATTAAGCATTCAAAAGTAAATTTGTTCACCCTAGTTAAGATCATGAATATGGTTAAACATACAGAAGCGGTTCAGTTCCCAGTCAAATCTATCAACGAGCTCAATCTAGTTGATAAGGAGAACAATCCAATCACACAGGATTATCTCAATACGATGCTGGATTATCTGAATGGCAAAAAGTTCATTCCCGGATCAGACTTGTGTGCCAGAAATTCTAGAGGTAATCTAGTAAAAGCACAAAGACTGATTACTAGGGATATGAATAAAGGTTTTGGAAATCTTCCTGAAGAAGTCAGAAGAGAGCAAAACCGAGCATACCACTGTTTGGACAAAACTGCATTAACTATGATTATGTTAGCAAACAGACTTAATCAGGCAAAATGTGGGGTAGTCTTCGTTACATCTGGCACGGGACTTTTCAGCAGTGACGCGAGAAAGAATGCCTGTCTACTGGCAGAAATTCCACATGCGATCATGCAAGATCGTAAGCACTTCAAACAAGTAATTGATCATTTCCAATTGAAGAAATGTTCAAAGCAAGTGCCAAGATATATCGATTACTTGGATGAAGGAGTGGCCATTTTTCAAATGACCTTAAAAACCCTTCGGGGAAAACATGCGTTCCGAAGAACGTCAGCAGCTAAAATACACCCAAGTGAATCGGAATATACGCGAAGACAATGTATCGCGTATCAACGAGTAAGCAACGGTGTTGATATCTGCAGTAATGCAGCAAGCTGGTTGGTGTTCCGGAAAGATGAAAATCTTCCAGCAACAGAATACATTCTATCACTGGAAGGTTCACCAGAAATGTGGTCACATTGGGCACATGTTACAAACATGGTCGAAGATTTCTATGGTAGACCTGCCTTTACCAAACGAAATGAATATGTGGTTTACAGCAACGGAACACGCATGGAAGCACCATTGGGATCTTTCAAAAGATTATCCATGTTAAGGGATGATTGCAAAATGCGCATGATCAATTGTGTGGCGGATTTAGAAATCGAAAAACCGGATTCTCAACCTTTTAAGCTTATGAGATATCCGGTTGAAGATGGAAATGCAATCCAGAAAGTGATTCAAAAACGAGCATCAGTTCTTCAATCAAAAGTAATTATTCTTTAATGAAAATAACTTATTTTAACGCCTTTATAAATTTAGTTTGATGTCCCAAAAGCAGAAGCAGAACTGATTGCAAGACAAGAACTTGAAGCACTTTTTGGTACTGAATCCAAAAACATCAATTTGGAAGACCCTTGTGAAAGCTTGCGTAAGGAATTACGTAATAATCCAAATTGGACGGAAGACTTCTTGAAGGAAAGGTTTTTTAAATTCAAGAAATAAAGTCCAATAGCTTGAGTGCCCCTGGTACAGGGGTAAGGTAATAGGCCATGACCCAGACTGAGTGAGTTCGAATCCCATATGAAGCGAACTTTTTTAGTTGAACAAACAAAATTATTTGTTATACTTATTCAAAAGTTAAAAACCGGTAATAAGCAAACTAAAAGATTTTATCAAGAAGCGGAATGCAACTTGGTAGATGAAGTCCCAATGAGAACTTATCTCAAGCACCGATATGGAACGGGAATAGATTTGGAACTCTTGGAGAAAAATGAATTCCCTGAACATAGAGACATCTGGGTGCTCAACACACCTAGAATCATCAGTGTGATGACTCAAACGGGAACATACGACAAGATTGATAAGAATCAAGAAGAAATGGAGATCCAAAATGAAATCTCAAACATGGTACGCCCAGCGTTAGATTTCAGTGCAGTCTCCATGTCCAAATCGGAAACACTGTCGTGGGCCCAAGAAATGGCGATCGAAAATCGTAAACAAAACGAAATCCCAATTACGGTCTTACGACCGAAAGCAAATGAATTTCAACTAATGAGAGGAATTACGTCTGGTATTGGTATGGATATTAATTCGCAACCAGATCACGAACGAGTGATATTCGCACCAGATGATCAAACCATTCGAACATCTGAGGCTTCGACGGCGAAATTACGACGACCATCTGATTACCAACCAACAGAATCAGAATACACGCCGTCGACCATCACTAGTAAAAATACCAAAAAATTAGATATGTCCTGTCCCACTTATCAAATGGATCAACCGTCAACATCATCAGATGAGACATATCGACCAATCGAAAGACCAGACTATCTAGAAGAAGATGATCTTTCGACAGAACTTATGGAAGAAAATTCCATCCGTATTGAAAGAACGACAGGAACTTTCAATGGGGTGTATTTCCCATGCATGGGAATTTTTGCAGGACCGATGTTTGGAACCGAAATTTTCCCCCTACCACCAAAACAAGAAAAGTATCATTGTGATTTGGTGATGAATAATCCTACTGATCATTATGATGGAAATCCGAATAGTAATTATGAGGATGAAGTCAGAAGATTGATGAAGGACCAAATTCTTGCGTTTGAAAAAACGTCCTGTCATTTTAATGACCAAAAACCACTTTATATCAATAAAGAAAAGTGGGAAAAGAAATTTCCTTTGGCAACAATCAGATGGAAAGAATCGGTGGCAGCTTCACAAGAAGTGGAGGAAAAACACCGTTTCAACACGGTCGAATCCAACCCGAGTCTGCTAACGCAAGAATCGGACAAATTCAGACCTCCACTTGGTAAAGTTCAAACCAAAGGAACAGTTACGGGCATCCATAACCCACCAGAACCTGTCAAATCAAAAGATCTTCTCCTGGAAAGAAAACAACAACAGGAATCCAATAAATTGAAGATTTTCTTGGGTGAAGCTGACTTCCGTCAGTCAGAAGTCATGACGACTTATGACAAATTCATGAAAGTGGTTCAGGAATTTCGAAACAGGGGAGGCTCATTTACCATGCCGATCTTCAACATCAAAAAGACCATGGATCTGGTTCAAAATGTGGTTACCATCACTGACATGCAAAGATGGCTGACCGAAAAACAGGGAAAAAAGGATTTTCATGCTTTTCATGACGTGTGGACGGAAAGTCCATTAATAAAGAAAAAACTGGGCCACACTCACAAGGCCAGAATTTCAACCTTCATGTTGACCTGCCTGGAATATCACAATTTCACCCAGATCAGAAATAAGGTAAAAAACTTTCTTTTATTTTTCAAACTAAATTAAAATTGTCTCATTTAAGCTCAAGGAAAACATGCTTAAACAAGGGTACGAAGAATCAGATTTTATCGAACGCGCCCCAAACCAAATTCGATCTTGGAATGACACGATTACAACGCTGGTAACTCTAACTGAACCAACGCCAATCCCATCAGAATCTGAAGTCGAAGAAAGACTTAACAAGTTGAGAAATACGACTTAGTAAAATCAAAAAACTCTTGCTTTCTGACGTAAAGTCAGTAATTTAAAAATGTTTAGATCTAATTCATTTTCAAATGAGTAATCGAACTATTACTCATTTATTAAAATTTTTATTTTTTTGTAATAAAAAATAAATTTATTTTCAAAAATTTTTTATCCCTTCGTGTTTTAATTTTTCCTCATGGCAAATGTTTTCAAAATTTTCCCCGGAGGCAGGAGGCGGAAATCAGTGGCAGCCAGACAGTGGCAGACAGACTATGAAAGTTAGACAGTCCAATCAAAACCTAGCAAGCATACAAGTCCCAAATTTCCACCAATGATAGAATTTTATCGCGTGAAGAAAATTTCAGCACGTGACAAACTAGTGTGGCCTTACGGCCATAAGTAAAATTATGGGCTCAGTTCTAAATTCTGGATCTAGTATGAGTGAGACGGAGGAATTAGCCAAAGATTTGCCAAAAATGCAAGAAATTGCCAAAAGAGATTTTCGATTGGTAACTAAAACGGGTAACGAGCTTATCAAGACCATTGGAGTTACCAAGGAAGCAGCTGACCACACTAACATCATCCGAGAAGGACTTGAATCGGCGGTAAGAGAGTATATCTCTATTATCGTCGAAAAAGCCAATCTCAACGATTTGGTCAACACCGACGAAAAATATGCCTTCTTAGCATGTTTGGACGTTAAGTCCATATTTGAAGAAAAAACACGTGACGCGAACCCTATCTCGGACAAAATAGGCCATCAAGTGGAAAAAACCATCCAAAATCAAACGATGATTTTGAAAAAACTTGAGGTCATCGACAGATTGGATCATGTGAGTTTTAAAATTAAAAACTTTTTCTTTTTTTCCTCCATTTCTTATCATATTTGAATAATAATTACGCAGGTGGTAAAACGGCTGGAGAAAAAAGCAACAAAGGAACAAGTAAAAGAAGTCAGAGCTTTCTCGAAACCAACTGTTGACTTTGTAACAAGTTACAAAGAAAAGCTTCTCAGGTATTAATAAGAAATTCCTTTTCTTAAAAAACAACCTAATTTTATTTTTCAGCATGATCAAAAATAGTGCCACCGCGACACCTCCGGACTTAGCGTCCGTAAGCTTCTACCAATTTATCAAGAGCAACGACGGTAAAGACTTGTACGACATGTTTAATGTAGTTACCCAACCAACTGAAAGTCTTTGGAATCATCATCAAAACTGGTGGACATCGAGCAAAATCGAGTGGGACAATCAGTACAACCCTCGAGGCACTTTGGACACGTCATGGGCTAGATTCGTGACATGGTCATCGAAATCATTTATGTCGGTCTTTACGACCGTACTTACCACGGTGGCTATGAATCCATCGATTCTAAATGGGGAACAACTTTTATGGCAAACCACATTTATGAAAAATATCATTTTGGAACTCAAGTTGGCAACGGTGGAAGATTCCAAAGCCCCAAAAACGTGGTTCCAAAGAATGGTAGCTCTACGTAAGTAATTACGAAATATAAAATTCTTTTCCCATTAAAATAATTCACCCAGAATTATAAATTACAAAATATTTTAGCAACGGACATCTTGACATGTAAAGGTGATCTCTTTATGATTTGTACCAAGATGTACAAATTATTGCCTACGCTCCACCGTCCAATCCAACATCTTATGATCCCAAAAGATGAAATGAAGTTCTTTAAGCAACATTCAATTGGCCAAATCTGGACGTTGAACAATTTGATAGTGCCAAAAATAAATAATTTGGACGATCATTACCGAATTTCCTTCGGCAAGCAACAAAATGACTTTAACAAAGAAGTTAAAAAAGTCATTGAAGAACCAAAAGAAGACACGCTTTTTCAATCTTCAGATGAAGAAGAAGTTGAGAAGGTTAAACCAACAAAAACTTTGACAAAACGAAAGGTACTTTATTTTGCATTTAAAAGTTTTAATCTTTTTCATATCCTTTAGGCAGAAAAATCTACTAAATCAAAGAAAAAGAAAAAGAAGGCGAAATATGAAATTTCGTCCACTGAATCGGAAGAATCTTCTTCGGAATCAGAAGACTCATCGGACTGAAGAAATTCAGAAAGCAACAAAAAAAGTGACACCTTTTTTGAATGGTAAATATACTTTAATAAACCATCTAAGAAAATTTCTTTTCACTTTAAATAACTTATTAAATTTCTTTTTCAGACTGTGAATGTTATCTGCCTGAAAATGGTTAGATTGAATGGATTCAAATTTTAAAATTCAACAATTTCAGATGCCGAATTGGAAACAATGGGAATTCTTTTCCAAAAATTCGTTAAACCTTGACACATGCCTACAAGGGTGTGGTTGTGCCGAAAGAGGAATTTCAAAATGCAATTGCCTTGCAAAAGATAAGTCTATTTGGGATCGAGATTTTCTTTATGTCCAAAAATTCACGCCCCCCCCTGTAAGGGCAGTGAATAAAACCGGAGCTATGGTCCTACATCCTGATGGATTTATCATGGGTCCATATTTATATGATGAATGGTTAGCTAGTGGATTCGAACTTTTTGACACCTGTCATGAAATCATGAAGAAAGAAAAGGACCCAGATTGGTCAAAACTTTTCTTTCGTCATGAGGACGATTTTTACGGGGCAATCTACAGTCATTTTTATCAAATTTTTACTTTAATGATTCACAAAATGGAAAGCTTAGAAGCTAAACATGGAGTTACGAATGACATGACCAGGGGGGTTGATCTTTATGAAACAATAAGGGCAAGAGAGTTTCAAAAATCTAATGTCTTTAGAAGTAAGGGTGAGATGTATCTTATACCCAAAATTCATAAGGAATTTACCACTCAAATCCATAAATGTCATATAGAGGACATAAATCTTGATGAAAAACAAGATTTCCTTCTGGAGCAATCCAGTAAGCATAAAAATAGGGTTAAACTTATTAAGAAACAAAATAAAAAACGCAACTGGCAAGAGGCATTACATTTTTTACCCAGACTAGAACAAGATTTTGAGAATTGGTACCCTTTCGTTAAACAAACACCAATTTGGTTCGATTATAAAACGAATAAATGGGCCTACCCACCAATCTTTCATACACATCCTGAAATTCTGAAAAGTCAGGAACATTTGGTTGAGAAAACCATAAGTAATTGGTTAGAATCAGGGGCTATTTTCATTATGAAACCGGAAGATATAGTGTTATGTACACCGCTAGTGATAGCTAATGTACAGTTACCTAATAAACCACCGCCAGACCCAACCAAAAAACCTAGGGTATGTCATGACGGAGGCTTTGAGAAAGCGGTAGAACTTTTTTCTTTTCCGTGCAAGTTAGACGACTTAACAGTCGCACAAAAAGTAATTTCTCAATTTGATCTTTTATCAAAAACGGATGATAAAAGAGGGTTTCATTTAGTAAAATTAGCCAAAGAATCCAGAGGTCTCACAGCCTTTTTCTATAAGGGCAAATACTTTGCCTATAGGGTAGCGCTATTTGGAAGCCCAAAAATACCTGCAATTTTCCAAAGAGCTAATATGGTAGTGGTAAATTACTGTCGAATAATATTCGGAATTATTGTTAATCTTTATCTCGATGATAGATTAATGATCGATAATTTGGATACAATTATTAATGGTGTACCACAAAATGCATTTGTATGTACAGCATTAATAGTGGCCGCGGGGGGAGTAATTTCGATTAAGAAATCCGATTTCGAACCTAAATATATCCAGGAATTTTTAGGACTGACACTTAACACCAAAATTTGTGAAATATCAGTACCAGGACATAAATGGTACACGTTTCAAAATACGGTGAAACTAATCTTACAGGAGAAATCCTGCACGTTTAAACAACTAGAAAAGCTTAGGGGAAAATGTGTTAGTTTCATTTTATGTAACCCCATGACCAAGCTTTTTATACGAGTCATGAATTCAAAAATTGCCGAATTAAATGCGTGTGAAAACACGTCAGCAAATTTTAAAATTTCTTTAGAATTACCACTTCAAAACGAATTAGAAGAGTGGCTTAAACTTGACTACCTTCAAATGAAACACTGCTGGAAAAACGAAATTGACCCAACAACGCCAAATTTCAAGTTATCTTTTACGGATAGCAGCAGTTTTTCAGCAAGTGCGGTTATCTTTCAGCAGGATGGTAATACTACCATAAAACAGTGGTTTTTTGAAGAAGATGTCCAACCGTTACCGATTTATTATAAGGAAGGACTAGCGATTTTCTGGATGTTGAAATTCTTTCCAGATCATTTCAAGGGCAGGCAAATAACACATTTCTGTGATAACCAGAATATAGTGTCATGTTACAAAAATCTAGGATCAAAAGTAGGACTTCTTAATGACATTATCACTAGTATTTATAGAGAACTACATGAACTTAGAGCCACCATGAAAATGTTTTGGATTTCAACAAAACATCAACTGGCTGATGAATCTTCAAGATTTATTGATTGGAATGAGGAATATATACCTCAAACCATTTTTGATGAAATTACTTGTGGACTTAACGTCCATCCGAACATTGATGTTTTTGCCTCGGAAGCTAATAAAAAATGCAAAGACTGGATTAACCATGGAATGAACAAATCCAAAAACTGTTTAGGATATGATTTCTTTTGCATGAATCCTAACATTCTGAAGAATAGAATTCTGTATGCATTTCCACCTAAAAACATAGTTAACCAGGCCATTTATCATCTTTTTAGATATTACAAGAATCATAAAGTGATACTTGTAATTCATATCTTTAATGAATGGCCTGCGGCATTTCCTAGACTAGTCCAAATTGGAGCAAAAATAAAAAAATTGGATAATCCGATTTCTATAATACCGGCAGAATTCCAATTAAGATATAAAGACCAACTTCATTATGGTTTTTGGAACAACAAGCCGAAAAAATCCGCAGTCATTTACTGGAACCTATAAATTAATTATAAATTCTTGTTGTCGAAAGACAATCAGCTTTATTTAGAAAAAATTAATTAATTGAGCATGATTCAGATGAGAAATCAGATGGCGGCGCCAGCCTCGAATACACCGATTTATGATTACCCACAACATGCGAACATTACCCGAACTACCTGGTTCGATCAATGGACAATGGCCCTAGCACCAGAATTCAATGGACGGGTAGCCATCGCAATGAAAAGACAATCAATGCGACGTAACATTGTGGAGCTAATCCACGAAGCTAAAGAGGTAATTTCTTACCAAAAATAGGACTCTTTTCACCTAGAACCAAAATTAAGTCATATTCTAGGGGTGTGTGCGAGAAGACATTTATTTGGAAATGCCGAGAAACGACCCAAAGTTTAAAGCACTTCTTTATATCCCATGGCAAAGTAATAATGATCATTTCGCTTTCTGGATTACTGTCACAAAACTCATGCCAAATGCCACGATCTTTTTTAGACAAGCAGATCACGGTAAGGGGTTTAAGTTACTTTTGGTCGATAAGACCATAAACTGGGGTATCGAGAACAAATATTTTTCCTAAAAATCTTTTTAAGAACACCAAACCCCGTACCGTGATTAGCTCTGTCTAAGTTAGACATGGTAATACTGTTTCTCAGTAGAGCACTATTAGAAATTTAGTTATTTAAGTAACATAAGTTTATTTAAGCAAACTTATGTTACGTAATCCCGAGAAAGAATTGAGCTGGAAAACGTCTCCAGGTAACCAATTTGACTTTACGGTTTCTTAACCGGATATATACAAGCTTTCCCTACTTCTAATTAGTGTGGAAGAAAATTCCATAAATAACTTATTTCAGAACTCCGAGATTTTATCTCGCAACAAAGATGGCTTGATGACAGAGGAAACCCATTCAATCAAACATTGAAAAGAAATTTTCTAAGCGTCATGAATGACGATTCGAAATCAGACATTGCTGCAGTTACATACTGTGACTACTCAGACACAGTCGAACTTTGGTACACCAAATTTCAACCCTTTGTAGAAAATGGGTGCTGGGCAGTTATTCCAGGCTTCAAACAACAAATTCAGTTGTTTGAGCAACTGTATAGAAATAACGCCTGAAATGTTGGTGCACCAAATATCATACTGATTTAAAATCAGCAAGCTCACGTTATAACTGCAACAACTTTTAAGATCAAAAAAATGGCGCATTATACGTTACCGGAAATGAAAGCATTCAAACAACGCATGGTTTCAAATCTTATTCGAGACATCAGAGCTAGTCAAGAAGAAGATAAAAAACAATGGGAATGGACATACCAAACCATTCGAAACTTTCACACCAGAATGTCAGTTGAAAATTTCGACATGATGGCGGTCTGTAAGGGTTCAAAAACTCCAATCCACATTGGAGAACGTCTAAAATTCAATATTCTAGCGGAGGATTACCTCCGTAAGCAACTCCAATTAGTATTGGTGGATGATATACCGATTGATGAACAAGCGGATATTCATCATGAAGTTTGGATCAGAATGCAAGAAATGAAAAAATTGGATCACAAAAAAGCCTTTGAAATCCAGAACAAATTTCATATGACCACCCGATTTGAAAAACTGGCCGACAACGTATATAAGGTAAGACCAAACCGTACGACTTAACCAGTCGCAAATTACTCAACAGGGGGGAAATCATCAATAATCGAGAAATATAAAATATTTTAAGCTGGTCATTGATAATCAAATGGTTAACAAACCACAAGCAACCAAAAGATTCAACCCTCTTCTGGAAGCAAAAAAATTGTCAGCAGCTGCTTGCGATGAAGGAAATAATCCGGTAAGTTATTAAAAATAAGAAATAATTTTTTGATTGTTTAAGAAAAAATTTCTATGATAATAATTAAGCCAAAAAAACCGAGATTGACGAACACTGATGATTCCAACCAATCAGATGATGAACGACGAAAGCAACATCTCACTAAAGTTGCTCAAGCGCTCTATGCTAGACAATGGGACAATATCACACCCGAAGAGCAACAACTCTTGGATGTGAAACCTGCGGACTTACCGTTCGTATTTATTACCCTGGATAAAATCAAAAACCAGGTAATATAAAAAGTTTTAACCAAAACCCCTCTTTCTAGATTTTGTTTCTAAGTTTTATCTTAAGGAACAAATAATTTGGCTACAAACTAAAAATATTGTCCCGTTCGAAACTAGCTTCATTGAAAAAATAAAACTAGTTTTCTAGCGTGATAACAATTAAGTATCCTGGAGCTATCCAAAAAATATTTTTTAATATTCCCAGTATTCAAAATTTTCTTTTGTAGGCTAAAGATGTTGGAAAAGAATCCAAGGAAATTTCCCTGACACCACCGCCTACACCAGACAAGATAAGCCTGGAAACTCCAAAAAGATCATCCAGAAGAAAATCACCACCAATTAAATTGGAAAGACATGATGATGAAATTCCGGAATTAAGAGCAGTGGTACCAGCAACAATGGCAGTAGTGTCACCACCTATTATCCAAAATACTAGAAAAGGTAGTGTATTTTTTCTTATGTTGGCTAAAAAACACATTCTTAAAAATAATTTTTTCTTTAAGTGGCTGGCCCAAACAAAGAACGCCTCGAGTCTTTCTCAAAATTAATGAAGACGGAATTTGAAGAAACTCAAAAATAATTACTTACGAGAGAAATCTCGAAATTGACTGTTTAAGAAAGGAAAAAAGCGAAATGTTTTTTCATTTAATCTGCGAACGAAAAAAGAACATTTTATGTTCTTTTCCTGAATGACCTGTGCTCGTTAATAAATATTAACTTGAGCACCTATATCGACTTATTAATATTACGAGCATTGCATTAAAAAGTTTTTTAAGAATGACAAAAACGGAAACTGACAAAGAAATACTTGCGCTTAGATACCCGGTCGATGTTGATGTGACTGATGATATCGCTAAGAAAAGGTATTTAATACTTTCGAATTAAAAAATCCGTATAAAAATCATTTCGTTTTAGGTTGGATTATATCCCACAAGGGTATGATTCATCCACGGACGGCATGAAGAAACTCGAAGCTGATGTGAAGGACGCCAATAGAGCCTATAACGAAGCAGAAACACTCGAGGATGAACTTGAAGCAAACTTGCGTAGGTTTCAAGGGATTCAAGCGGGAGCAATCCCGTCCACACCAGAAGATTCAGATCTTCTGGATAATGAAGAAAAAGATCTTCAAAAAGCGCTAGATAAAGCGGCGAAAAAACGACGAAAACTCCGAACAGTCCTGGAAAAAAGAATAAAAACCCGAGACACGGCGAGCGAAATCAAGTCGGAAATGGTGGACAAAAAAGAAGGTCAAATTTACTTTGATGGAATGGTCTACACAGCTAGATGGTCAGCATTACCCAGGTAAATAATCAGGATAATAATTTTCCCCGATTTTTGATCTACCTGTTGCTCGATTAATAAAATACGAAATTAACTTTCGAAAGTAAAAAGTATTTAAGTTACCTGGGTGAAAAACCGTTCAATTTTTTCAAAGAGCGTGAAAATCCTGAAGACATTTACGTAATGATCAGAAATCGAATGAAGAATAACATCCTGACCGAATTCTATCTCGAAGATGCAATCAAACTGGCAAAACGTTTTTATGACGCTTTGCCAGATTCAGTCCCAACTGTAAAACGGTTCGTCGAGGTAGTGAGACTGGAACTGCAGACTCATGTTATGGATGAAACATTCACAAGAAAAAGAGGATTATACAAATTCTCTATGCTTTTGAACAGAACACATCAACATGAATTTGAATCGAGTAAGTTAAATATACTTAAATGATTAAAAATAAACTCAATTTAAGATATGCGTCGCGAAAGCGAAAAATATCAATTCAAAGAACCGTTCGGACGTGAAATCCGTAAGAAAATGATTGAAAGCCAAAAAAGAACTTTACAAGGACCAGAAAAGTTTCTCAAACTTGGCCAACTGAAACCAACACAATTGGCTACAGTAGGTCACGTGGCTACAGGAGTCTTTCAACAAGAGAGAAAAGCTATCCCAGTCAAAACGGAGAAAAAGTCGAAAAAGAAGGAGCATAAAAAACCCAAGAAAAGTCAGAAAAGAAAAAAGGCTGACAAGAAGGGATCATCAGATACGGAAGATCACAAGCACGTAGACAAGAAGGCTAAAAAAGGTGAACCTAAAGTTAAGTCTACGGATTCGAACAAGAAAATTTCGAATATTTCCCTGGCAGATTTCGACAAAATTCGAAATTATTTCCCAGGTAATTTCAAATTCTCTTGCGAGAAAAAGTTCATTGCGTTACCTCAAATTTAATCGTTTATTTTAGATAACAAACAATGATTGAGACACAACTGGTGGACAAATTTTTCCTGAAACATAAAATTTCTGTAGTTAATATAGTAAGATTGGCAAAATTTATTTATGAGAAAGCAAGCTTTCGAAATAACAAACTTTTGTCAACAGACTATTTTATTAAAATTGTAAAGAGTGTAGCTGGACATTTGAATATGTCAAATGAACAGATACAGTCTATACAATACAAACTGTACGATACTGTAAAGTCATACAGAATTAGAGGAGGGCAGACTGTTAAGGTAGCTAGCCTAAAAGAACCACTTAAAATTAGGGCTCTAATTAGAGAATTATGGTTTAATTTAAAATCAAATGCGGTCCGTCCACGACCGTACGCACACCGTAAAATGTTACTACGACGAATTACGGCCATCCAAACACTCGTAGTATCAGTTACGGGTAGACGATGGATAGATATCACTAGACTAAGATGGGAATATGCTAAATTAATTCATCTTAAACATGCCACGGTAATAAAAATAGGAATTTTCATCTCAAAACCTAATAAAAAAGGAAGAAAAAATGAATCTATTACTTTAATAAGGGACCATACGGATTTATGCCCTGTTAAATTACTAATCGAATATTGGTTTTTAATGGGAAAACCTAAGACCGGATGGATTTTTCCATGCATACATAAGGATAGGGAATTTAAGAAAAATAAATTCTGTATTGAATGGTCAGCCTGGTGCTGCAAAAAGGGCCACCGGAGAGGTGGTAAGATAATCGAATGCTTAGGAAACATTAATGGGGATGTAACCGAGGGAATGATGAAAAGAACCGCACGTTTAATAGGATTCTCAGAACCCCCTACCAAGCATACGTTTAGAAGGATTTTAGTGGTTATGGCCACAAAATTAGGAATGAATCGGGAGCGCATCTGTGAACATTTCGGATGGAACTATGATAGCCATATGATTTCCCATTATCTCCAGGATACGTTGGGAACAGAAAAAGATGGTTTACCCTGCCAGATAGCCTGGAACATGTTGAAAAAGGACATGTTCCAAGATATCGAAATAAAAAATTAACCAAAAAAATTACGAGAGAAATCTCGAAAAGATTTTGTTTTTCGAATAAACTTACTGAATTTTTCTTCAGAATTTTAGACAAATGTTGAAATTAAATTGGGTCGATATCAACAACAACGTCAAAACCTTCATTGAGAACGAAGAATGGGTACAAGTACCGGAAAATAAAAGACAGCAAGTGCTGTCTGATCTGAACGATCCAGAAAATATGGAAACATATCTTCGATACTCACCTGGTTATGACATGATAAACTTCAAAATCTACCGACCCGAGGGACTTACAAAAATGTCCAAATTCACAACCTGGGTATTTATACCAGGAATTTCAGATACAATTACGAAATCGGAAAAAGCTAGCGGACGGAAGTCCGTACTTTAATTTATCATTTGATAAATCAAATTAATGATTTCATTACTTACTGTAATAGAGAAATTAAAAAATTTTTTGTACCTGAAAAGACTAAAGTATCTATGCTTAAGAATGGATAGACAAGAAGCCGAAAACTTCATGAGATTGGTAATACCATCGGTGTTTATGGAAATTGACGAAAAAAGAAAAAACGCAATTCTTCCATTACACCGGGAACAATACGATCCAGCGGCTAAAACAAATCAATACCGCGACGATTATTATAGTCAAACTGAAGAAATTCAGAAAGCATACAAAGTGGTAGTTCAATGTTGCACAAAAGTAAGTTCAAATCAAAACCTATTTATAAATTCAAAACTTTATAAACTTTTAAGGGTATGAATCAATTTGAACGAATTACTTTACAACCACTGCTAGCAGTATTGACGAAATTACGAGTTGAACTCGAATGCGACAGCAAAGAAAAAAGAGCAGTCGATTACGCACTATGGGACATGATTAGAATGTATCATTCTTGCTCGGGCCTGAGTGCCCGAAATGCAATTCAATTAGTGCTAAATGCAATGTACTTCATGCCAGGAACATATGCAGAAAATCAACAGAAGAAAGATATATTGGCGTACGCACTTACTCCAGAGACTTGGTGTGACGATATAGAGGTCCTTCTGTTGTACAGAGTAGCCCTAAATAAAACTAGGGATAATGAACTAAGACGGGTTAATATCCCGACGATTATGCAAAGCACTACTCAAACTACACTCTCAAAACCACAAAATGATAAAGGCAACTTTGATCTAATGTGGGTATTGAAGAGATCCAAAGAATCCTAAAATAACGCAGACAAACTTGCGTAAATTGCACACGAAAGTGTGTCAGCTCAATTTTAGGATTGAATACTAAAGAATGGAGACTAAAAAATGATATAGAACATTCTTAGTATTAGATGATATTGGACAGTATATCTGATAGTCCGCATAACATAGTGTATGACGGTCTTGTCCAATTATTAGTATTCAAGAAGTTAGTATTATTATGCGAAGACGAAAATTGCAGCAGAATAATTCTAGCTCTTCCAAGAATACAAAAATTTATTATTGTTCTATTCAATCCTCGAATTTAGAGAAATAAATTATGAATGAACAATATTAAAAACAACTATTGCCTTATGATTGCATAGCAAGCATTGAGATAATAGTAGGGAGTTTTTCGGATTTGCATCCGTAAGTTTTTGACCCACCCGGAAGTATTATTACTAAGAACACTTCCACCTCCCGACAATTGTATAATAGTCCTAACTTCTACCGTGTACAACGGTCTTGTCCAATTATTAGTATTCAAGAAGTTAGTATTATTATGCTAATGCGCAGAATTATGATATCGCTGTTATTCTGGTCATGTCAGTTTACTGACAAAAAAAAAAGTTCGCGCATCGACTCAAAAAAAAAGCGCAACTGTTAATGTTAAAATCAAGAATTTAATTTTTTAACAGCTGTGTCTTGCTCGTGAAATTCGTGTGTCATTTCCACCGAATATCTTTTATGAATTCTACCAAAGTCAAATCACATTGTAACTAACCACGGGGTGAACCGAGAATCAAGACTAGGGTGGTTCACGGGTTTTGAGATTTTTTCTAGTGAATATCCCTCGAGTTTAGGACTAATATAAAACATAATTCTGGGTTACTCTGAGTCGATTGGTACCTATAGTATGTTGCGGAAACTTGCGCTCCATAAGTTATGACCTTGTCAAAATGGCATG
>SCLD01166623.1:0-20732 GCA_004367895.1 Oikopleura longicauda
AATTCTAAATAACTGAAATGGCAAATAATTGGCAGCCTGGGACAGCTTCCAACTCACTCAGGAAAATATTTACCACCGTTACTGCCATTTTATCGAGTAACAGAAGTACCCTACCTAGCCATAGTACCCTGGTAGACATCTATCTCTCAGTAGATGAAATCCTCATCTTCTCTATTGTTTACATTCAAAATAGGCGTGGGCAGTGTACTCTTAGTAGATTCTACTAAGAAATAGATGTCCACCACTGGTATTTGGTTTAGTTTGGCTTATAACGTACAACCAAAACGTACACATAAAATTGACGGATTGAAGCGCATAATCTGTGGAACTCAAAAATATATTGGGCGTTGCTATTAATAATGTGACCATTCGAAAAAGATTCGAAAAACTTCAAAGTCAAAATGATATTAAAAATGGCCATTCAAAACAATTTCGAAAAAATTCGAAGATGGAATGGTCACATTATTATTGGCAACACCCAATACATTTGATCGATATTCAATGATTGTGGCCAAAGAAATGGTCATTTTCGCCCTTTTGGGACGATCAAGGTAGATGGAAAGAATATGGGCGGACTGAAACAATCGATGATAATTTAAATCCTGAATTTGCAAAAAAATTTACCATTAATTATCGGTAAGGCTAAATCATAGTCTATATGGCTTCAATAAACCGACGAGTTACTTTATGCTGATGTCATCTAATTTCAATCCTTTGAAAGTATCCCCAAGGGTAGTCTAAGACGCCAGTGATGCAAAGGAGTTCTTTCTTTGATGCTATAATAAACTATAGTATAGACTCTAAGCACTAGTGTTATTTTTCAGTGCTAGCACTGAGGCACTAAAATTTCAGTTCTTAGGCACTGAAGCGCTGACTAGTGCTTTTCCAACTCTGGTCTATACCAAATATATTCACCTGTAAAAGTAACTTGTTCTACCTGAATTTCATATGAAATTTTATGGTCCTGATAGTCAATCTAAAAGACATTGACTCAGACGAAACATTCGATTGTATGAGATTCCGACTCTCTCCGAATGTCATACCGGCTATAGACTACCCTTAATTAATTTCTAAATTTTTAGATTCGAATCGCAACAAAAATTGAAATTCGAAGTTTATGATTCCGATTCCTCAAGTTCAAATTTATCCGATCATGATTTTCTTGGTCGATCGTTTACCACCCTTGGTGAGATTGTTGGCGCTTCAAGTGGAAATTTCACACGGAATTTGTTTTGGGATGAATAATGATTCTACATAATATTTTTTGTTTCCTATTTGATACAGCATTAAAATCCTTATTCACTATCGGGACAGTAATAACCAAGTCAAAGACGGCTTTATTTCAATTAATGCAGAAGAAGTTGCCCATTCAAGGCATCATTTCAATTTCAGGTCAGACCGTATACTACCGTATACCGTATACGGCGTATAGGCTATACCCATATTGGAAACCTGATTTTAGAGTGAATTTCACTGGGCTTCCATCTATTGGCTGGTTCAGCCCAAATCCAAAAGTCTACATGGAGATTCGACGGGCTAATGAAAGTGGCAATTTTGATGTTATACATCGGACAGAGCAACAAGTCACGCGATCTCCATCCTATTTAGGTATTCCTTTCTTCGGAGAACTTTATAGTGGGTCACACATTAGAGTGGAATATCCGATCTTGAACAATGGTGACGAATATCGAAATTTGAAATTTCAACTCTATCGCTGGAAAGCATCATCAATGGAGAGTGTCTTATGGGGCGAGTTTGAAATAAACGGTAATGAAATAAGTGAAGGTGGAGAAAAAGTAAAGTCAGTCGGTAACAAATCTGGAAATGATATAAATGCACGATTGAATCAAGGTAAAGGTTTGAACTCGTCTCATATGAGTTTCAAATTTAAGCTTACTGGATGGCGATCAGCCAATCAGATGTCGATTTTGTGATTGTCAGACGACCATAGAAAACGATAGCCTATGGTTAGGGATCGTCGAATTTCAGTTAGATTTTCGCATTCGCTGGAGTCCAATTAGGGGGATTAGATGAAAAAAATTAAAAATAAAACTTGGAATTCATCAAAATCGGGTTGTACATGACGATCCCTACCTATGGACCAAACCTGATAAAGTAAAAATTTCGGAAACCTTTTCATTTTTGGATCATTTACGATTTGGCCTTGAATTGAACTTTGTTGTATCAATAGACTTCACAGGTTCAAACGGAAATCCTTCTTCTATGGATAGTCTACATTATATGGATCCTTATAAACCTAACCAATACTCAAGTGCAATTTTAAATGTGGGAAATATTGTCCAAGATTATGATACTGATAAAATGTTTCCAGTTTTTGGGTTTGGTGCAAAAATACCACCAAATGGTCAAGTTAGTCACATGTTTCCATGCAATTTTCAAAATCAAAATCCATTCGTCCAGGAATACGGTCAAAATGAATCACCGTTAAATGACTTATTTTAAAAATAAGAAACTGACCGGGTTTTTTCATCGACAAAAAGGGTGTGAATGGTATTCTCGAAGTATATCGCAATTGTCTTCCTTCAATTCAACTTTATGGTCCAACCAATTTTGCTCCTACTATTCGTGAATGTACTCGAATGAGCCAATCTGGAGGTCAAGGTGATGGTCGAAGCTCGTACTTCGTAACACTTATACTAACTGATGGTGCAATAACTGATATGCAACAAACTATCGATGCAATTGTAGATGCCTCATTCTGCGCCATGTCCATAATTATCATCGGTGTTGGTGATGCAGATTTCTCGGCAATGGACGATCTTGATTGTGACGATGGTCTCCTGCGGAGCTCTTCTGGACGAACAGCCCAGCGGGACATTGTGCAATTTGTTCCAATGAATAGATTTAGAAATGATCCGATCCGATTGGCTGAAGAGGTTCTTGCTGAAGTACCCGAACAAGTTCAACAATGGGCACGATTTAATAATATTAAACCTAATTTGGATTTCCAAGCGGTGAACCACGACCCAACAGCGCCACCACCATATGGTTTCTAGACCACATAATTATCTTTCCATTCCAACCTCATTTACATGACAATTTTATAACGTTTCATTTGCCTTGATTTAATTCTTATTAATAATAAATTGATTAAAAACTTAAAAATATAACGATATATTTATTTTTGCATTTCGAATGGTGATCAGTGTCCGTGTCCGCGAATTTTCAAAAAAATCATGTCCGTGTCCACCGATCTCTGATGGTGATATTCTGAATTTCAAAAACCTTTTGGTTCCAAGGTAACTTTTTGTGCATTCGGATTTAATAGCAAATACCATAGTATAATATTGTCACAATTGATAATTCCGATGTCATTTTGGAATTTAAATTGAACTCAAGTCATCGAATGAATTAAAATTGTGAGTCGTTTTAACCATCGCCAGGGGCTCTCTGATTGGTCGAACGGGCCCTCATCCAATCGACGCGCCAAATTGAAATTGGTATTCTTTAAAAACACGTTACGACTTTCAGATTTTTAACAAAGATGTTCAGGACAGTGGAGATCCAATTTAAATCGTTAAATCGACGGTTTTATGACAGAGAGAAGGGTTAAAAATCAAGAAATTACTTTTTTGTTAACCATATTATCATAACAGTTTTGAAATTTGGTCTAAATGACCGAAAATATAGATGTTAAATTTGATCTCTTGGGAAGTTCGGGTCTTAGGGTTATAGAGCAGACGAAAAAACGGCTGTTCAGCCCTGCCCAAAAAGAGAAAATCAAAAGAAGAAGTTTGATGCAAGCTGGTGTCACCGAAACTTTCGAAAATGAAAATGAACCAGGTTTGTATATGGGTCAACGCATTGGAGTAAAATTAAGAGGGCATCTGTTTATGTGACTGTTAAAACCTGTAGCTTAAAACCCATTTAAGATAAAACACTAAAAACAATTTTACGAATTCGTCCAGATATTTCAAATACTGAAAATGATGATTTGATAACAGTCGATTCTCCAACATCAGTTTTAGTGAAACCAGAAGGCAAAAATAGGGTAGATAAATATAGTTTTACCAAAGGAAAGCAAGCTCAAATAATTCTCCGATCGGAATTTTCGGAATCTATGTCACATAGTCTACGTAAACGTCTAGTTTTGCTAAAGACCATCTATTTCTATAATACAGATAAAAATTTGAGCATGCAAAAAAGTTTTAGACGATAGGAGTTCACAAGAAATCGCTTTCAATGAATCCTGTACTGGTCTAATTGAAGGTGTTTTGAGCGATCGAAATTCGTGTTTATTCACGTATGGCGCATCTGGTAGTGGAAAAACGTATACAATTATGGGTGGTCCTGGAGAAAAGGCGGGTATCATACCGCGGGCAATGGAATCAATTTTTAATTCGCTGAGTCAAAATATTTATACAAAAACAGATATCAGGCCGAGTGGATCGGCATATATCTCCCGCGTTGGTCTAGCGGAAGAACGAAGATGGAACAAAATCAAAACTAATTTGATTAATCAAAATTCTGAACCAATTTCGGGTGACTGGAACAAACATGAAAAACAGAATCGAAGAAGATCATCTTTTCTAAGTCCGATTGAAGTTTTACAAGGAAATGATTCATAAACTTGACCATTTCTACTTACATAACACCTTAGTAAGATGACCTTACGATGACCTTACGATGCATGACCTTCGCGATGGTTAAGAATATTTTTGTCGCTACACATTCACTACAACATCACCGTTACTTTTTCGGTACCAGTCTGGGACACAAATGTTTCGTAAAAATTCTGCACCACCCTGGTCGTTTCTGAGAAACGGTTTCTCCCTCCACTCCCTTTAAAAAATATTTGCGCCAGAGAAGGTTTATTTTTAATCATTCGAAAGGAAATGTTCCAGATCCCGTGAGTCTATCCGACTATGTGAAAAATACGGATTATATCGTGTACGGTTCATTTATCGAAATCTACAATGAAAAAATCTTCGATCTTCTAGTTCCTCCTAGCAAAACTGGTAAACGTGACGATTTACGAATAAGACAAGACGCGAAAGGGCCCTTTGTTGGTAATGCTCTTGAGATTCAGATAAACACTGCACAGGCGAGTTTCCATAACGCATCCCCAAACTGATAGCCAGATGCCCGATTCATTTAGCTAGGAAAACATGTTTACATTGATTTGAAAACTCTTCTAAGGAAGCCTATAAACTTCTCGATGTTGGAAGGAAAAATCTTATTGTCGCTCAAACAAAGCTGAATCAAGAATCGTCGAGATCTCATTGTCTTTTCATTTTGAAAATTGCGAGAAAAGTAACAGAATCACGTTGGTCAGTGTCAAATCTATGTTTTTGCGATTTGGCTGGTTGCGAACGGTCAAAGAAAATTGGTAATAACACAACGCGATTAGACGAATTGAAAACAATTAATAGGTCTCTAATGCAACTTGGGATAGTGATTGAGGAGTTGCGAAATAACCAAGCAAAGCCTGGTTCAGTTGCAGTTTCATTTCGCAATTCAAAATTAACTAGATTGATGCAATCATATCTCACTGGCAACTCACAAACAACAATTGTTGTCGCCGTTTCGCAAAATCCAGATTTAAATGAAGAGACAATCAATTCACTCAAATTCGCTGCATCAGCACAGACAGTACAAACACTGGGAATCGACAGACACGGACGGGCGCTAATGAGCTCAACAAAATTGAATATGACGAGTTTACTTAATGACCAATCAGCTGCTTTGAAAAGTATGGGGGCTACAATGATAGAAGCTCATAGAACGGATTCTTTTTATCGCAATTCAACAATGAGTAGCATGCACATCCAATCAAAAATAAACACACGCGACGCTAGAGATTCATGCCCACTTAGTTCACTTGAGGAAGAACAGAATTATATTGAGTCGTATAATACCGCTAATCAGTCGAGTCATAATCACGAGTCCGATGAAGCAAAATTTATGAAATGGAGAAAAAAAGAACTTATTGATGATTTGATTTATTATAAAGATGCAGATAAGGCAATGAGAAAAACACTTTTAGACATGAAAGATGCATGGAAACAGGACGAAGCAGAAAAAATACATTATCAAAGTGAACTCAATAGGAATACGGTTTTAAATGCCAATCTGATTGTGAGAATCGAATAACTATGATCCATAGTTTTTGGAGCGTGCTTTAAAATCGTGAAAAGTGAAAAAATAAATAATTTGCAACGAATAAGTGACTTGAGGAAAAGTCTGCACAATGATCACGAAGCTGCAATGTGCGAACTTCTTGACAAGCTAGATATAAAATCGAAAAAATTAAAAAAATTGGAAAATGAAATGTGCTCGTTGGAAGAGTTAGATGAACTCAGGGAAACTAAAAAATCTTATAACAGACTAATGCAATCACACGAGAGTATAATCAAGGTATTTTATTAAAATGGTTTAATTTGAAGTATCTATTTTTTGAATGTCCTCTAGTTATAGGCTATAAGTTATAGCCAATTTTAGATCCCTTTCAAATATCAGGCTCACCATGATTTAAGGAAAATAACCGACTAGCAATTGAAAATGAAGAAGTCAAGTCGTCACGAGATACACTGGATACCAAACTGGAAATAAATGAAAATCGACTTCGAGACCAAACAAGCCAAATAAAACGTCTTGAAGATCTTATACGCATGAACAAGGATTGTTTCATTTTTGACCCAACTCATTTGCAATCATATGATTTGGTACAATTCAGTGAGGTAGATCTTTCTTTTTTATTTAAAAGTATTGGAATCTCCATTTTGACCGCCTGGTTGCTATTTTTTAAATTTTGATAAGCGTAATCGATTCCTCGCATTTTAATTGTCCTAAATCCCACTGAATTGTACCTATATATGATCTCTGACCAAATTTCAGACTCATGATTTAATCTGGTTCTAAGTGAACCATTTAAAGCTGGATAAAGCGAATAAAGACAATAAGATTTTGGATCTTGAGCAGGAAATAATCCAGCTTCAAAATCGAAACGATGAACTTCTTAGAAATGGCGATATTTCAATAGATTTTAATTCAATTGGTCCACCAAAGTCTCGTAGTTCGATCATGCCTTCCACACCATCTCCACGTCCGGGCAGCTCTGCACCTGAATACAGAACTCCAGGTCCATGCATGAACTCCACTGTAGACATGATGTCAGACTTTTCAAGGTCGCGCGATGAACTAAGGACACCCGACATTTCTATATTGAAAGAAGATCCTACCGAGAAAAATTCATCTGATGATGTCATAGAGCTTTACCGACAAGTGAGTGATAAACAATGACTCCTTGCAGCTATTTTTCTTTTAGATTCAAGATTTGAATTCAACCATCCGTCAGAAGGAAAAAGAAATAACCGACATGAAGAAAGATCTCGAAGAGAAAGCTTCTGAAATTTCAATACTCAAAAATGGTTCACCTGCACTGAAACACCAAATCGAATCTGCTGCTCAGCGTGAAGCTGAATTAGATCAACGAATAACACAGCTAGGTATGTTAATATTCTGTGTCAAGCCTTTGCACATACTATTTCATTATACAAAATTTAGAGTCTGAAAATTCTGCTCTTAAAGTGGATAAAGAGAGTCTAGAAAAACAAGTAGATCGTTCGATTTTGAAAAAGAAAAATGCTCGACTGCAATCTGATAACGAACAGTTGCTAGAGAAAATAGCAGATTTGGAATCCCAAGCAGTTAATTCGTTTCGAAAATTGTCACAGAAGACAGCAGAAAGTCTGGAATCAGGTTCAGAAAAAGGTGAGGCCGGTTGGGGTTACGATTGGATTAAAATGTATTCGCCTACGCACAAACCCACGCATTCCAGCCCGCCTAAAACATCATTAGATCCATCATTCAATTTATCATTCCTTAGGGAAAGTAACTCATCAGTAGCATTAATAAGTGACAAATTGCGTACTCTTACCCTTAGTCTGCCTACGCATCGACATACAACCAACCAATGGCAAAACTTAATATTATTTTGTGTCATTCGTTGGGTCAATTCATATTTTTAGTGAGTCGTCAAATGTCGAAAATTTCGATAAAGACTGGACCTAGCAAAAATGAACCATCCGCTTTTGATGCCAATGAACCAAAGGAAACTGGACGCCAGCTGAGGAGCAGAAAATTATAATTTTATTTATTCTTAATCAATTTTCATCTTGACACATTCCAATTGCATCATTGTACATACACAAGCTTGTAAATAAATAAAAGAATATCAGTGAAACTATATCACCATAAAGCTTATTTATTATAAATACAATTTGAGGCCATCCAGAGGACTCGCATTAGTTGGAATCAACCTAGTTTTCCCTTACAAGTTACACTAGTCTTTCGTCAGTGAAGATTCCGAGTAAATAACGACAGCAAAAGGCGACACCTGACTTTATTTTTTTGTATCTCACTAAAACTCAAAGTCGAAATTTAGTTCATTTCATGCCAGACTTGCTTGATATCGCTTGATAATGGTCTGGCTACCGGATGATTGTATCATTTTCCAGTTTGATTATTCAACATTTTGTAAAAATAGGCCTTCTATGTCCCCATCAACACTTTATCTGATTGAAATTGGGATATAATTATAGATAACATCGGATTATAGAGTCTATAGTATCGAACTTTTAGACTGTAAGAGGTATCTCTATAACATAGAAACGTGCAAATCACTAAGACCTTGGATCAAATACCTATCGAAGTAAATTAATGTCTTTCAATCGATCCTGTCGTGCCATGGACTTGCCACATAAACTTTGACATTTTGCCAGTTTGTTGATTCTTGTTCAGGTACTTCTGCGCGTCCAATCTCAAGATTGTCAGCTTCCACCCTCAATTCTGTTTGTCCATCATGTTGACGTAAAGCTGTTATCGTTATTTGCAGCCATGTCACCGCCCGCTAAATTAATCAATGATGGGCAATACTCTAGTGACTAGACTTCATTTTTCAACTTGATCGGTAATATCATGGCCCATATGGCTCATATGAGAAATACTCTATTCGTAATCATAAATTCTGATTATCAACTGACATACCGATCGTAAATCAATCTTCTCGTTGAGTTTAACTTTATTCTCGATCCCTCGGTTGAAACACGCACCACATCCACCAGAGTTTACTCCAGCACGTTTGTATGATAGTTTCAAAACTCCTTTATCCGACCAAAGTCCCATTATTTCACCTTTCTTATCTGATATTGTCAGGAAGACGATATTTCGCTTTTGATCATCTGCACTGGTTATTCGAAGACGAAGTGAAAATACCCAATATGGTGTTGTCAAGTTAACACGACCAACAAGAGCCCCCTTTTTTACTGGAATGAGGTCATTGAGCTCGAACATTTGACCACTTTCAGCAATCACTTTATTTCGAGCAAGTCCACCTTTAATCACTTTTTGTTCAACCTGTTTATTCATTTCAAACACTTGGATATCAACATGATCAGCTTTTGTTTCAACACTTTTGACGATACTATTTACATTTGCTTTGATTTCTAAAATATATGAGTTAGTGGTACCAGATTTAACAGTTACCCTACCGCTTGGCCATATTCTGGCCAAAGGGCTTAAAAATCGAATTTCAAGGCATAAAACATTTTTGGATCACTGAAATCCCCCCAAGGGCTCCCCTTAAAAATTTCAGGCGCAACTTTTGGTGCCTTCCGATTGGACCGGAACTGACCAAAAATTTTGCATAAAAGGCTTACGGAAGCTTCAAGAACGCTGTTTTTAGTCACGTGGTTTGATAAAAATTTTCCGATAAGAGCCTAATTGTTTTCTCGTTCATCTGAGAGTGAAGTTTTGACGTCTATAGGTCCCTCATACAAGTCCCGAAAATTCGGATTACTGATTTGGCCATAAAATGGCCAGGCGGTAGCCTACCGCCGGTAGGGTGGGTAGAGCGGTAGTGTGGTAGGGTGACTGTTAAGATTCGACCACTCGGTTACGACGTAATATCAGTCAAATAGACTTCAAAACTCCAACCTGTTTTTGCTGATTTTTCTTGAAGTTGCTCAACTTTTGCCATAGCATCGGGATCATAAGAAATAACCTGGAATTAATAAATGAAACTTTGTAGACCATGAAAAAAAATATTGTTTAAAATTCTTAAATAACTCACTGGTTTAGCATTTCGATTAATAACCGGTGCTGATGGTTGCAACTCTTGGGGTCTAGAAACTGGTGGAGGTGGTCTTTGTGGTGCTATCGGTTCTTGTTTCTCAATATTTGGATACAATGGTGGACCATCTGGTACTGCTTTTTGTAAATTTTCATTCACAAATGCTTGATTATAATACTCTGCTGGACCTGAAGGGTCCATTTTGACAAATTATAGCCAAGCTTTATTTTTGATTATCCCGTTTGAATCGAGTAAGACTCGTAAAAATATGTTTTTGTTGTATATTTTACGTTAATGACTACAAAAGCTCGAAACTGACTAAGATTATCGGTATTCTGATTTTATTACAGTGAATTTGTTACTGTGGGTTGCTCATTCTGAATTCCAATCAAGCATAAACAACATATAGAATGTAATAATGTAGGCAATGAAAGTCTGATATTAAGGTCGAATCGGTGCATATGATCATTTTTAGAAGAACAACTCGGAAGAAGTGTTTAATCTGAAAACATACCCTATTCACCTAGTATGAGCAGCAAATCTCGAAATTGACTTAATAGAACAGTTGCGTACCTACTTGTGGGTAAGGTACTGAAAATGGCTGATGAGAACATCTTCGAGAAAAAGTTTAAGGTGATGTTCTTACTTTATGGCACCTAAATTTTTTACACATACTCAGACACGGGTTTTTCCGGTTCACTTCCGGTGAAACTTCCGACAAAAAATAAACCATAACGCAACTGTTAACAGAACCAAAAGAAGCAAATCTCGACTAGAAATTTTTACGAGTTATTTTTACGAAAATGTCAAAACAATTCGCTGACGAAAAATGAAAGCAAACGGACTGAAATTATAATTTATAACTCATAAATTATGAGTCATGCTGATGACAATTCAATGTTTGATAAATCTTATTTTGGGCAAAGGTTTCTGGTTTAAAAAAATAAGAACATCAAATTGAGATATGACAATGCGGGCTACTTTCCTTGATATATAAAAGAATATTGAGTACCCATTGAGCATGTGATAAATGAAGGACAAATATTCTTTTGTATTTTAGTTACGAAAAGAGAACACCATGGTTATTTTATCTTTTCTTATTGTTTGAAAACAATATTTGCTCATTCACTTCTTATAAAAAGAAGGCCCTGTCCCTTACTTTACAAATCTCAAGAAACCATTTTGACCGGTAAGAAAATAATTAGAGATATATTTTGATAGATACAATATAAATCCAGCTTTACATTCGAGTATATATATAGGCTATATCATATAAGCACCGTCAATAGAAAAACGATGACAAATTTCTCCTATTTTTCCTTTTCGAGCCGTCGTCGTTTTTCTATTTGCGGGCCTTGCCCTATATCATATAGCTCATTTCACATGGTCTGGACTCTAGAATAAAAGCTACTGAGGCTATGACTATTTCGAACGTTTTATGTAGGGGTTTCGTGACGGTTAGGGACTAAGATTTGATTATGAGCACGACCAAGTTGTTAATTTCAAAATGGGTTTGAAATATAAAAATAAGTATACTACAATATTGAAGTACAGGAATATGGCTGAGACAAATATATATTGTCAAAATTGTGCATCACCCACGCCTTTAAAAATGGCCATTTTCCCTTACACCCGGACGGTCTTGGGTCTCGAACCGTCAAATATTATTGGTTATTTATTTCTAAAATATTTTTTAGGCAGGAATCACATACCCATGGAATTTGAATCGGTCTTGAAGATACCAAAAAATTTCTAATATGAAAAAAACTGTTTATTGTGAACTCGTTTAAAATTATTCCGAAAACGAACTTCCCAACAATGAGATTAACTTTTCTAAGACGGTTACCATATTGCAGCGGAACATCAACAAAATAGTGGCAAAATGGTTACAAAAATTTCACTCGTTCAGAAGATTTTCAAAAAAAAGCGATGAAAAATGCAAAACTGTTTTTGATGTAACAATTATACATTTTTTCATTGCTATTCTATTTTTATACTTTTATACCGAAAAAAACTATTTTTCTACTTCTATTTTCATAAAAAAATTCTAAAACCTTTCAAACTACTTTTTTAACAATTTCTATTTTTCTACTGATACCTTCATTTCTGTACAGTTGAGTCGAGTTTCTAAGCCACGATTGGTCTTTTTGATTCGTACTCGTAATAAAGTTCATGATAAAAATTTCAGTCTATTTATTATCCCAGATACAAACTGCATTTTTCGTGAATTAAAGAATTTTAGTTGACCCAAATGCTTATTTAAACAAAAAATGTATTAGACAAAAACAAGTTCTCAATAATACAAAAATTAATACAGGAAATGACCCTAACCCTAATCAGGACATGGCCCTGACCCTTATTTTAAACCCTTTTAACGTTGCTGAAGAATTCTTAAATCGTATAGATTAAATCTAATATCGCCATTCGCCGAAAAGAATGACCATGTATGACCATGAATGACCAAGAATGACCAAAAATGACCATGTATGAAATAGTGAGGTCAAGGCGGTGTGAAGTACAAATAAGTGCGTAAAATATTTTATGGAATGTTGAAACTTCATACGTTCTCATTATTATATATCAGATAAAGCTGAATTAACATAATAATAATGTATTATAAATTCCATTGCTAAGTGAATACATTTCCATAGAGCCATTTTTACTGAAGCGTATAAATCACTTCTTATAGAGACAAAAATGATTCAAAAACAGCTACACATGAAATAATCGTTAAGACTTTCGGGTCAAATATTAGCTATATGATTTATCGAACATCTTACTACTTGTCTGAATTGACTCACTGTCTGATTAAGCATTTATATCAAATTCAGTTTTATGAGGGAGTTATTCATTTGCACATTTAGAGAATGGATCCTGTTGATGAATTCAAAATTTTATTTCAAGAAATTGCAAAAAAATCTGCAAGAGATGACTCGATTAGCATACAAAATATATGGTTATGTCATTTTGTGTTTATGATAGCAGGAAAGTGACATTACTTTTTAGTGATCATTTAAATGAAGTAGGAATGATAAAAAATGGAGATGGAAGTTTGCAAGATTGCCATAAAGCACTGATTCATTACGATAAACTACTCGTTCAACAAAAATTTTTACTCGAGCTAGGGATTACATTTGATAGAAACTGAATCAAATGGCCAGGCTGGTGCTCAAAGCTCGGCCTCTGATTGGTCGTTGGTGAAGTGCTCTTGCGTTCCGAATTTAACACCATTAGTGCTGATCCATCACCTTATTTAATAACTTGTTTTAAAACTAACTTAAATCCTTTAAAGCCAGGAAGATTTACAGAAAATGAATTCGTCAGATTTTGGTTCAATTGTCATGTGTTTTTCAATAGCTATGATCTCAGTGAGTATAACCCCGCTCAATTCGACGATAATTTCGGTTTTCGGCGCTTTGATGAGTGCAAGCATCATGCGGCGGACATAATTTTTACTCGGCTTAAAAACTTTATTAAGCAAACAGTGGTCACGTAACAAAAGAAGAATTTTTGACGAAAATGAACGATTTAAATTCGAATTTGGACGAGACTGATAAGATTCAAGATGTTTTCAGACAAGTTGACCGCGACGGCGACGGAGAAATATCTTTTATGGAATTTTTTACTAAATTACCAATTATCATGGGTCGGGTGAATCCAGGACATGTTTGAGACCGTATTCAAAAACGGTGACAAAAGCCTATTTTCATGTTTTGTAAAAAACGGTGACATTTGTAAAAACGGTGACTTAATTTTTGTACTGATATTCGTCTTGTCAGATAATAACCAAAACTTACGAAAATTTCCAAAATTTCAAATGTAATCCAAGGAAAGAAGGTATAACTTATACGGTATAAGTGTAATGACCCACATTTTATCTCAAATATATGATGTTTTGATTTTGTGTTTATTGAAATCAGCGTACTCGATTACCCTAGTACACCGAGTTTGATCGCATTTGAATACATTTTAATATGTTTCACCGATTTTTCATCAATCGGAAACGGGGGAACCGAAAACCCGGTCAAGATGACCGAAATCGAAAAAAGTAAGATACGACTCTCCATAAAAGTCGGGTATAAACTATCGACTGTAAAATTTTCGGACCTTAACTCCCACGTTTGCTCTTCACGGCTGGGGTGCTAAATATATCCATAACCAACCAAACGGATAACCATAAGTTATGGACCATAACCATATAAGCATAAAATGGTTATTTTTAACCATTTTGCCCAAAAATTTTGAACCATCACTTATTGAATAAGAATGACTCGAAATGAGATAGAAATGACTAGAAATAAGATGACAATAGATGAAACTTAAGTTTACATCACCTCGAACCGTGAGCTTCCAAAACATGCAACTAAGTGTACGAAACTTAGGAAAATGTAACCGTATTTTTGACCAATTTTCGATTTTTAAAAATTTTACCGGGTGGAGATAGGTTCGAAAAAAAACTTAGCATAGAATTGCATTAAAAATGGAGTCGAATAATACTAGTCATGGCACGTCAGCACGCCTGTAGCGGAAGCCTATTAAAATTTAAGTTTCAATTTTTATCTGCTTTTTACTGCCGTTTCTACAAAAAAACGGATTAGGTCTAGCGTCACCTATTAAAAATCCTAGGTTTTCAAAGTTAGGTCGAAAATCGGGGGTTTTAATGTTGAGAAACCTTTATTTAGAACAGTAGTGTAAAAGGTTAAGATTTTAAAGTTTGGCAAATAAAGTTGTCTGCTAATTCACATGACGCGGGAATCGCGATTATCTTCGTTTGCCTCAGCTACACTTGAGTCTAAAAAGGATTTAAACTGGTTTTGAGATGATGGTAACACTTTTAGTGTGCGCATTTTAAGTGTACATCAGGGATACTCATACGAGAACGGTTGTTCTAGCACCGTACTCCCGTACAGTGCGGAGTACAAAGAGTACGGGGTACAAAGGGTCTTGTACTCTAGGGGGACGAAATTAAGAACGGGGTACGATCATTTTTGCAGCACGGAGCACGAGGAGTACGGAGTACGAAAGGTACGAAATTCCGTACGAGCATTCCTGGTGTACATGGAGTCACCATTGGAGTGTAGTATAAATTTATTAAGGGAAATCCCTTTTGGAGATTGAAAGCAACTTTGTCTCATCTGAGGCTCAAAATGACACCGTAAAGTGTCAATATCATTAGTTTTCAATCGTTACCATAAGTAACCATAAATAACCATTAGTGACCACGAATAACCGATTATCAAATTAACCAAAATTTTCATCACAATGGTTGGGTATGGTTATAATACACCCCTGGACCAAAATTCTGGCTCAGATAAAATCCTCATCTTCTCTATTGTTTACATTCAAAATAAGCGTGGGCGGTGTAAGATTTTGAGAGAGGATAGATGTCCGGGGGTGTAACAAATTGTTGGTTATATTATATAACCATTAAATGGTTTTTGTAACCATTAGTTACCATTTAATGGTTATTTTAAACTCTGATTATACCGGAACATTCCACATTGATTAAATTATATGCTGTATATAATATTCAGTATATGATATATCATATACAGTATGTTATACATGTACGTGTATGTCACATACAGTATGTGATTAATTCGATTTTGCTTAAGTTTTCCACGAATTTTTATTTCAATCATAAAGTACCGAATAAAGAAAACAAAGGCAACTTCAAAATGAATTTAATACGAAAATACATGTGAATTAGATGCGGAATTTTATGCTGTATTTCATTTGAATGTTCAACTTTTATTTTTGCATAGGCATTTTTGAGAAAATCATCTTTTTTTTTATTTTGGTAGGAAAATTCAATATAATGTATCATTGTCACTGTTTTTATTACAAAAAATCACCCATATTTGAAATTGTGACCGTTTTGGTTTATTGTAAAAAAGAAGAACTGGTAATCGATTATTTAAACTGGTTTTTAACGGTGACTTGAACCACAACCGGGTAATCATATCGCCTATTACGGAAAACCTCGTTTCCGCGGAAAATCACATGTTCAGTTTTAGAATATTATGGTCGTAATCGATTACTAATTGACGGATCTTGCGGGAAATACACTTTCGCTGTACTTTGGGTCTTATCAGACTGGCGCCCATTTAGCGCCCAGTTAACTTTCGGTTTCATCGTGGCAGAATATGTTACTATGACTCTTACTTACAGTGTCCGCTGTGAATGGTTTTAACTTGAAATTTGAATGTTTTTTCCTAGTCCCGCTGGAGGCTAATTTTTTTCGAGTTAAAAGTATTTCCCGCAATATCCATTTTATAAATAACTGTATATTGAAGCTTACCTTGAAATTATACCTTGCAAGATCAATCATGTATAAACAATACTGTATAGTCTATTCAGTATAGTGATTAATATTGGGTTCATCCAGGTAAAGGCGTTTTCGAGGAATGAGTAGTTAGCGCGATATAACTTTGCCTTAAAAAGTGTTGCGCTAAGTGTTCTTCTTTGTACTGAGTGATCTTCACCCTAAAAAGATTGAGGGCAAATGGGCTTGCGGTAACTGTACAATCGTTGTAATCAAATACAAAATATAAAAAAGAACGTTTTCATTTATTTTGAATTCTGTGACGTCAAATTCGATGGTGTTTGCTTTGATGACGTCGGATATGATGACACAAAATTATTTGGTGACGTTTGAGCCAAATCAAGGCCATTCAAATATTTTTCAGAACTTTGATCCAACTTGAGTCGTCCAGTATTTATGTCATATTTTATGATTCGGTTCTTATTTTGAAGTGAATTACCTCCTACTGTCCGACATATTACTAAAATCAATTTTCTACCGACTCATGTATTACATAGGATGAATTTGAGGAGAAATCTACTTAATTGTTATTCAGCCAACATTGGACGAATTTCATCGCATCATGTTTAAAATTAACGATAATAACAGTTTTTAAAAGGGTTGACGCTGACTTGTCAATAAACTAAATTAATCAATGGTACTTTTTTAAACTAGGATTGTTGTATTTGCATGACAAGTCATTGACGACAACCTCTACCAACTAAATTCCATACCAAAAAAATTTGTTTTCAGTCCCAGGTTGTTAAAAATAAAGTAAACTGTTACGCAGCAAGTCATTGCTTTTGTTATATTTTTCAAGGAATACCCACTAAATAAAAGTTAAAGTGTTTTGACGCCATGTATGGGAAATACAGTTTGAGTACAGTTTTGATAATAAAGTTATGATACCACATAGGTACAATAAAAGCTACAAACCGTCGTTACAAATGAAAGGTTGTCACAGAAATGGTTTAATCGCCCGCGTAAACCGATTAATCATAACTCAGAGTGGTAATCAGTCCGACTACAGCACTTTGGAGAATGGATCAAAGAAACCGCTGGCCGATATTAGACTAGCATTTACGTGACAACTTCCAAATAAACACCCATTCGAAATATTTGTGTATTAATAAAGTAATTACGATTTATGCTTTTCAGTGAAGTGTATTGATGACTGAAATAAATAGAAAATGAAAAGTTGAGAACGAAAGTTTCAAAAAAATACGTAGATTTAATGACATTTTTTGAACATGAATATTTGAAAAGTTGGGTGTCTATAATAGACTCCCTACTTTTTCTAATTTAGAAAATTCAGCAAGCAGCTGGATTGTCCAAATCGAAATATTTTTCTATGCGTGATGATTTTTCTTAAAAATAATAAGTTCCTGGGTGAAAGAGTCGTTCATTATGGTTCAATTTGAACTATTCAAGTCGGAAATAAATGGTCGATAATCGGAAATAAGTGTTCTGTCAAATAATGGACCGACATGATGAAATCAGTTGCAGAACTCAATTAAAAAGTATCCGGTCCCCGGATAAATTATTCAATCGAGTTTCTGACGTCAGTTTTAAAGCCTCATTTTGACTTGTCTCAACTATATATTGGTTTAAAGGGGGGGTCACACATTAGAGTGGAACACCTGGTCTAGAACTTGCACACATTAGAATGAAAGACTTTCATATGCAATACCGGGTGTTCCACTCCAATGTGTGATCTCCATATACCCGTTGCTGTTACTAAAAAACGATTCGGAAACAGTTTTGTAAAAACACTTTTCAACTGCCGGAATCTGAGATAATTGTTTCAACTCGTCGACAGGCCATTTTTTATCACACGGATAATTTGAAAACAAATGGTTCTTTTGGATCCATAGGTGGCGTATAAACCATAAAACGGATCTTTATTAGTTACAGTGATTTCCATTCATTAACAAATACAGACAAATCTACCGAAGATTTCATTTTTCGAAAATGAGAGATGGGTGGAAATTTTTGCTTTTATTTCTACAACAAGTAAGTCTAAAAAATTCTTTCGACAGCTGAAAAGTTCACAATGGTCCAATGGGAAAACCAATTTATTTGACCTTAGAGAGGATGACGTAGTCGTGGACTCGGATTAATTCAAAATGTTCAGGTTTATTCGCAGAAAGGATGTACACTGTTTTTCCATGACTGTGATGATTGGAAGTTCATTATAAAACTCAACGAAGCGTGTATGACGTTTCATGGAGTATCAGATATAACAAAATGGCGAGTTAATTCTGTTGATGCCGCTAGTGTTACAGATCCCAGCTGCAAATTCGATCCCACCCCTGGATCGGACGGAAATTACACCCTAACGTTTGGCGTCGATGCTTGTGGTAACGCCGAGAGCATGTCAGATGATCACAAAATATGGACGGCAGTCGTGGATAACAAGGATTCAAGTGCCGGAATTTACACATCGCAGAAAATTTCAACGCCATTTAGCTGTAAATATAATAAAGGTGAGCGTAGGATTTTCTTCATCCCAGATATAAAAAGTCGACGTTAGTAACCATTTCGATGTTAAGGTCACGTTGTGGTATCAAACGAAATGGCAGTATCTGCATCACAAGTAGACGTCACCGCGTAAGTGACATTTTTGTATCACGTTATGTTTTTTAAATCTTGAAACTAGCGATACCGATTCTGGAGAGGTTCAAACGGACGATCTTGATGCTGAATTGATCTTATACGATCGAAAATTGGAGTGTACTGGAGTTGGAATCAATCGAGAATGTACTGAGGCTCCTGAACCAGGAATTGAAATCGTCGAGGGTTACGTTGTAAACCTAGGTGAGTCCTAAGTCTATACTCCAGGTATTTCGTTTCATACATTCTTATACTTTAGGGTTGGATGTTCGACTTCAGTTTAAGTTGACACTAGAACATAAACTGGACTACTGCAAGGTTTCTAATAGTGACCCTCAGAAGACTGATCCAACGATTGATAGATATTTACTGAGGTCAGTGTTTAATCAGCCAAGTTGCTGATACACAGTGTGTATTAGACACAAAAAGTTTTATGTTCGCCATGTTCGTAGAATTTCCTTTTAAGATTTTGTTAATTCGCATTTATGCGGAAAACCTATAACCAAGGTTTATTTACGTTATATAGCATGAGTATTCGAAAGTTTGGCTGTGAATGGCATGTGTTAATTTTCGCTCACCGATGATCTGGTGTGACCGATTGTTTTAATCAATTTTTAAGAGATGGATGCTTGGATGATCTAGGTAGATCATCTTCAGACGATATAGATGATCAGTGGATAAACAAGAATCAAAAAAATCTGGAATTTAAAGTAAACTGAATCAGCTCAATCGACAATTGACTTTCAAATTATAATCATATTTTCAGGCTTTTGCATTCAATGAAGGAGCCGATGTTTTCTTTAAATGTCAACTTCACTTGTGCGCTGGCAGTTATTGTAATATGCCAACTTTTGATCAGGTTTTTGAGTCGAGGGGAAATTAAAATCTCAAATTTTGTTTTAGTGTTCTAATGGTGAAAATAATACAGCCCTATTCAAAAAATATTTGGCTGACAATGGCTATGCCGAAGCACGAAGTTTAGAAATGCTTGACAGAAAACGTCGGACAATCGAGATAAGTGGGCGTATTCCAAGAGTTGAACGTCAAGCTGAAACCAATTCCGTTGCAGTCCCACAAGGTATAAGATATTGTGCCACGTTGCTCATTTATAATCATGTTTCATGTTTTTAGATCCAACCATTCCAACAGATTTCACGGGTTCCGCGTCAATGACACCAATTACAACTGGCGGTAAAAAAGTGTCGAACAAGGGTGTTACAATGATTGTTGCTGGAGATATGGCTGACAGGTTTGAATCCTACAAACCGATAAATGTATCCAACCACACTGATACAATATCTGTACTCATCTATTAATCCCTGCTTAAAAAATCAAATAAAATTGTACAAATAATTTTTCGAGAAATCCGATCAAAAGGGGAAACCATACTATAAAATACTTATAGGTGCCAAAATAGCTGGTCCATTAAGTGACTAAGTGGCAAGAGCCTTGCCGGGCCCGGTTCACACTCATTTTCGGTGAATATGAAGTGGTGAAATCTCGAACCCCGGGAAATTTGGGTACAACAAAATATGTCTCTAGGCCACTGTACTATGAAAATCAAACTTAGTTCGACCTTATTATTTAAAAATAATAAATCAGCGGATCGGACAATCAGTTAAGCTAGTCACTTTATCAATATTTGTTTTATTTTCCCCGGAGCGCATAACGTTGTATTTGATCAACCATTCATTCAAATAGTAAACGGCATTATTCAATTTG
>SCLD01166734.1:0-20708 GCA_004367895.1 Oikopleura longicauda
CTAAATATTCAAAAAAACAATAGTTTGTTTACGATTAAATTCGGAAACAGTACCGTACTAGTTTGTACTATGTTTATGTTATCGCTAACCTACTTTGACAAAACCCAGTCAAAGTCAGGTCTCAACGGCCGCAGACGCCCGCAGACGGCCGCAGACGGCCACCCATCATTTTGACTCAAAATTTTATTTTTGAGCTCTCTGACCAAAAATATAAAGACGTGATTTTCAAAATCATATGTTTCGGGAATAGACGCTAGTTCAGTTCCCAAAATCTCAATTTTCAGAAAAAACTCGATCAAAGTATTTCAAAGAAAAAGTTTAATTTAAAGTACATAATAATATCCTAAATTCTAACTAAGTAATGGATAGAGCCGCGTGAGCGGAACGGAATTTAGAACATTTTTATGTTGGGAGGTTTTAGTAATTCTGGTTCTGATAGAACCCAAATCTACTAAAAACAGGGTGGGTCGAAGTACTTTTTGTAGCTTTTTGTGAAAAGTACTCCCGAATTTGTAATTTTCTGTAAGGATAATACAAATTCAATTCAATCATTTGATGCTTCTTTTCTCGTGAAATAAAGAATGTTTGAGAAATGAAACAAATAATCAGACTTGAATGTAGAAACTAGAATTTTATTATTTTGGAGAATTGCAGAATGTGGCTTTAGCGGAATGTTAAACATTACTTAAGTTCTACTGCTTATAACCTTATGGGGAACTAAAGCCCTAGCTAAAGTTATAATCCCTATATTAGTTAACCCCATTATTAGGTTAGAAGGTTAGTGCTTAATTTAAGCAAGAATAAACTTAGAGGAGTGTTTCTTGGTTAGATTCTAAGCCTCAAGAACCCATTCCAATGAGTATTTTGGATTGTTGAAATTCAAAATTTCTCCTTGAGTTGGGTTCATAATTTCCGTTTGTGTGTGCTTTGAACGTTTAGAAACACTTTTACGGATAGCTGGGGCCCTGTAAACTTCCGGGGCCATAGCAATTTTATACTCCAGAGTTTGGAGTTTGAACGACTTTGAGTGTTGTGGTCCATGCAAGTAATCTTGCAGGCGCTGTCGTTTTTGAAGCATTTCTACGTTAAACACTCCTGGGATAAGAGTTGTAGCCTCAAGCAAGTAAACAACCGCTCGTCGGGCTGTGATGCCGTCATTCGAGTTGAATTCCTTGGCGATATTCGTGATAGCTTTATCAAGAGCGTGGTAAGGGGTGGAATCTATTTCTAACTCAATTTGAAGTTCAGTCGTTCGTTCAAGCAAGTTGGAAAGGTAGATGCGTGTACCATTTTCAATAGTCTAAATCCATTTTAAGTGTTGATTATGATTAAATTGACTACCTTGATAATATATTGAATCAAGTTATCGAAGGCTTTCTTCGCGATTTTATCTTGACCTGAAAGGTCCACAATATTAACCGAGTCTTTTTGGTTGATACCAGCTGCTCCATCAAAGCCAGTATTTTTCAGTGGAAAATAAGCATTTTTCCTTTTTCTGATAAATTTTGCTTGAATGGAAACTGTAGTCGATTTAACGAATTGGTTTGTTTCAGCCTGGTTCATTCTGAATTATAATAATTCCGATTTTTGATAAGATTTTTAATTGGCGCTATTTTGATGGGGTCTAGCGTGTCTGTGGAAGGAATCGAAGTCATCCAATTCCACCCACTTCCCCGCGATAAACGAACATTCAGAAAGATTTCTTTTGAACGTAAGTTCAATCAGTTTTTGTTGCGGAAAAACATTTACAATGGCATATTCATTGTTGATGTTGAGCATCTCGTCCAGGAGATCGTCTTTTTGTTTGGGAGAATAATTTCTCCAGACCAACGTAGTCAGGAAATCTTGGACGTTGCCGTCCGCAAACGAGACCGAGAACGAATTATTGTTTAACATCTAAATTAAGTATTCCTAGGCAGTTTATAATGTGTGGTTGACGGAAAATTCTAATTCTGGAATAGAAGTTGGTCTAGTTCTTACGAAGAATTCGACTTGAATTTTTTGTCCGTTTGCCACTACCGAATATTTGAACCAAAATCCGGATTTGGCTTTTGCTATTTTAACCCATCTAAGGTTTCTGAGTTCTGTTCTAATTTGACGCACTGTGATAGGACGCCAATTGAACCAATGAGTGCTCAGAATAGCACACATATAAACTGAGCGAGTAGAAATAAATCTATAATAGTTGAGAGGTTGACAATCTAAAGGAATGGGACTATCCATTCTAAATAAGAGGTTCTAGATACTCAGTATCTCTAATTTTTGATGATGATATCATCTAAGAAAGAAAATTCTTTTTCCCTAATTTTTTCTGAAAGCTTAAATGCTAAACCCTCCTTAGACGTTGAAAGTTCGTCTTGCAGATAATGCCAAGGCATGTCTGAATCATGTTTCCAACCAAACGTGGCCGTTATTTGATCTCTGGTTAGGTTAAGTTTATGAGCCATAATGACTCCGAGCCTACGAAAAGTATTCTTAGTGGGTGGTTTGGTAAATCCATTTTTCATAGCTTCGTTAGAAAAAATTCTATAGGATGTTTCACCGTTTATTTCCCCGTTACATGAAAAAGTTTTTGGTCCCATTTTGTGACCCGAACATCTTTTAGAAAGCCAGTGGTCGCATAAAGTCTGGTCTGGGTATTTTCTGTTTTTATGAACGCATGGAAAAACAAAACCTGATTTGGGTTTACCTCTAAGTATCCAGAATTCGATTAATAACCTAATTGGGCATAATTTAGAATCATCCTTTATGAGGGTAATTCCTTCGTTTCTATTGCCTAAATTTTTCTTAGAACATGCTATGAAAAATTTTGCCGCAATAATGCCATTTATTGAACAAAACTCCATGTTATCCCATCTTATGCGTGTGATGTCGATCCATCTTCGGCATGAGATGGAACAAAACAGTGCCATAAGGGCTGCTATTTTGTTTCTGATTAATTTTTCACTGGAGTAATGTTTCCCGAATTTAAAGTTCGATTTCTTAGAGAAATATAATTTTAGCATTACTAATCTGAGTTTTGCTGGGGATTTGAGGGGTGCATGTTTTACTCTCATTCCCCCTTGAGTTCTATACGATTGGATCGTATCGAATAACGAATTTTCAACTTTATTCCTAAGGGTGGGATTGGCTTTTAAGCATTTCAGAATTTTCCTAATAATTTTTTGAAAGTGCCTAGTTTTCAAAAGGATATTGGATTTGAAACAGTCAAATTCATACATCCTTTTGGCTAATTGGATAATTGAATCGTGAGAAACAGTCCTAGAAGCGAAATATTTTTTAATTTTAAGTTCTTGATCGTTCATTGATCACTATCCAGTTTGGTCATGGCCCTAAATAATTTAAATTTTAAGGAAATTAAATTAATTTGAAAAGCTTACTGACCTCAGCTATTTGAATGATCTTTTTCAGATCTTTCTTGCCGATTTTGTCAAGTTTAGCCTTCTCAGTTTTCTCACCTTTTTCTGAAGGCTTTGGTTTTTGATTGCCACTCTCTACCGTTGGCTTTGGATCTTTTTTATGTTTTTGACGCTTATCTTTTTTGTGTTTTTTGTGCGTCTTTTGATCCTTTGACCGTTTTTTGAAATCCTTTTTGAGGGGTTTCGCAATTTTATTGTTCGCGTATAAAGATACGAGATCTAATTGCTTTTTGGTCAAATTGTGTAGGCCGCCTATTTTTTCATGACCTTCCAAGAGTCTCATGCTGTCCAGCATCTTATGACGAGTGTCCCGGTCAAAGGGTTCTTTCATGCAAGGACTTTCGTCAAGTCTGTCCATAAGATTGTCGAATTTTGATTGATGGACCGGACCGAGGAGCATGGACGTGACTTTGAGTCCGATTTTTCTTGTGAACGAGGTGTCCCCAGTTTTGCTTGAAAGCAATTTCCAGATCTCCATTATATAATGGCGAGTGTTGAGATATTCATCTGGGAGTGCATCATGCAGGCGTTTAGTCAATGTAATTGCATTGGCCAAGTAGAAATCCTTTTCCAAATGATCCGTGAGCTTGTTTTTGATCATAACATAGATCACTTGAGGGTCCTCTCTGTCTCGAAAAAGGTTGAGAGGATGATCGCCCAGATAACTTAAAAAATTCGGGAAAATAATTTTCCATATTTATTTAACCATAACATATTTACCTAGGTAAAGAAGACCACTTAATGGTATAAGAAGTGCCATCGTGATATACGAAGTTTTCGCGTTTGTCTTCAAAGCCTGATAAAATGATTTTTTCCTCATCCCTCAATTTGGTTCTTTTGTCAACATTAGATTTGCACTTTTGTCTGGCCTTCTGTTTCGACTTGAACCTTTTTCTAAAATAATCAACCGATTGTTTCATCAGAATCTTATCTTTGGGGGTTTTGGTTAGCGAAGTATTCTTCGAGAGCTCGGCACGTCTCAGCAGGTGATTCTGAAAACTACATTTTATCGAAACATTTTAAACTTCCAATTTTTACAAAAAATTCGAATTTTTTATTTCTAATTACCTGTGCTTTGTCCTCTTCCTCGAGGGCTGTGTTGTAGTCAACTATTGCTAGTTCTACATCACGATCAATACGCTCAAACATATCGTCCTTCTTTTTGGTAGCATGAAATTTGAGTCTAAAATATGCATTAGATTAAACATTTAGTAATCCAGGTGATTAAGAACTTTTACTTGCCTTGCCCGACTGATGTCATCATTGACATTTACTTCAATAGGGATTCTATGCTTGTCTTTGATTTTTTTCACCTCTTTCACATCCGACATTCTAAAAAATTGAAAGTTTAGAAAATGGATGTTTACAAGCTTGTTTCTTTCTGAACCTAGTACACATTCCGAATAACTATTTAACAGTACAAGGTTACAGTCGTTTACGTTCGGGATTTAAAAAATCCATAATTATTTTCAAAAATGTTTACGGTTTTTAATTGGCTTGTGGAAAGCCTTTTGGAAAACCGTTATCTACTGCATTTGCTTGAATAAAACATTTTGGAAAACCATTTTTTGACATTTCCTCTCTGGTAGCAACATTTAAAGCCATATTTTTTGTTTGTAAGGTCAGAAGTTGCGTGTCCTCATCTGACATAAGTTCAGTTGTATTGGTGCTAATGCCAGGTTCTGGTTCAGTATTGAACCCTATTTCTGGATCCTAAAAAATTTTTTATGATTTCTAGCATTTTTAGGGACTGTATTAATACCTTTTTTGCGTCCGCTTTTTTAAGAATTTCAACATGTCCATTCACAGCCACTTGGACTCGTTGTTGTTCTTTTATGGTTACTAAGTAACCCAAATGAACGAAGGCATCACTTCTGATTTTACCAGTGGTAGGATTAAAAAGTTTACCATTCATGATTTCGATTGCCATATTGCCTATTGAAGGATGCTTTCTTGAGGCTGATAACGGAGATGGATCTCGTTTTGTCTTTTTGGCTTTCTTGATTTTTCTCGGTTCATCCGATGGCTAAATAACAATTTTTTCCAGAAATCAAAAAGAATTTTTAGTTTGTTCGGAATCTTCAAGATTCATAATCTAAGCATTTTTTACCTGGGATCGACGTTTGAGTTTGTTTTTATTGTTTCCAATAAAAAGTTCGAACTCTCTCAAAGAACCTCTGCTGATTGTAACAAAAGATCTGGAGGCTAAAGCATCCAACAACGAGTTTGTGTCATATTCAGAGAAGGCTACAATCTCTTCATAAGTTGATTGAAGTCCTCTTCGAATTAAAGCCCATTCGTCATGACTTTCAATTTCGTTGATTTTCATTTCGACTTGCTTTTTTCTCAAACTGATGTATGGTTCTGCATTTGTCATAAAACGGATTGCTTCACCAAGGTCAATAGCCGAAGTATTCGGTTTGAGGTTTTGCCAGTTGGCAACCCAACCCGAATTAGCGAATGTACGTTCGTTGAACATGTTCAAATACGACTGGACTCGTTGAAATTCATCAATGAGTTTTTCCTTTTTTGATTGCCAATCAGAAATGAATTGGTTGTAAAAGGAAAAATCATATTCATAAGATTTTTTGTCAGTGAAGTATTTCGCCATTCTGAAATATATGATATTCAGTACTTTGGTTAAAGTTCATTATGAACTAGAACAGCTTATTCAGCAACGCTGAATTTAGCATCAGTTTGCCACTTAAAGTTCTCTCCTGCCAAGAGAACTGAGAATCCGAAGTCGGTTGCTTTAACATAAATTCTGGCAAAAGGCATCCAAAATTTCTCGTTTATAAAAAACGCTAACTGTGCTTCCTGATTGATCCAGGGAACCATTTTTAGAGCTTCAATGACCATATGATCTCGAGCTTCAATGAACACATTCCTTGTTTTGCATATCTAAACAAGTGAATTAAGGATTTTATAATAAAAAATATAAGGATTTGAATTCAGAAATTTAAGGCTTAATCTGAATAATATGTTCAAACTCCAAATAATTCCTTTTCCTATTATTAATTTAAATGGAAAAGTTTTTATTCGAAGCTTGAGAAAATTTAAACAAAAAACTAGAATCGAAAGAATTAATTACCCCTGTCTACGTTTTTTAGACAGACTTCGACTATTTTGAAAGCAAAGAAGTTTTCAACTTACTTGATCAATTTCGTTGAGAAAGTTGACCAAGGCAAAACGAAAGCTCATGTCCGATGCCTTACTTTCGACTTCTTGAAAGTATGAAGTTTTGGTTTTTGAAAACCATACTGATGGCCATGACGTTGTATTTACAGTTTGGTTAGGGTCAAACTTGTAGATTTCAAGATTGCTAAATGCCACCACATCTTGGTCATCCTTAATGATTAGGATTTATAAGGTTTTTGACATTTTATGAATTACCTGCTGATTCTGGTTCATAATTACTTATGAGGTTCGGGGTGTTGACACCCAGACTAATCTTTCTAAAATAATATAGGAAGTTATTTATGGTTTTTAATCCTTCTAGATCGTTCGATATACTACAGTTAAATTTAAAGATCTGGATAATCGGCAAACATCCCGAGTAGCCCTTAAATTTTCTGTAGTCACTCTAAGTAGTTCTTCTGTGAGCACTGTTTTCAATTCGGTGTCACCGATTTCATTCACGTTTTGCTCCAAAATTTCAACTTGAGTGTCCAAGGCTTCCTTGAAGGCTATCATGGATAATAACCTGGCAAGCTTTCTCATTCTGCGATTCATTCTAAATAAATTTATGTGAGTCGCATTCTGATTATTTTTAATCCTAACTAGTTTTTATTAAAAAGAAGAATTTTTGAGCTTTTAATTTTTGAATTCCAAAACCCGTAGAAAAGTTGTCCTTCAAAGTGCAGTTGAAATTCGGCTGGCACTATTGTTACTGGGCAGTTAGGAATGTCAAAAACTTCACCTCCTAATTCTATTAAATTAGCTATACCTATAGGCCATTCTCCGAAGGAATGGAATAATAGAGCAAAGTTATGGTTTTTATAAAACCCGAATAAATGTGTCGCTACTTGATTAATGATGTTTTTTGGTGGAAAAATCCATAAAAATTCTTCTAAAAGCAGCGTAGGATTATAACTAAAGAAGTCAAATCCTAGACAATTTTCATCACCTTCAAGTCCGAAGTTTATCCACTTTGTGCATTTAGTATTAGCTTTTGATGCAAAAGTGTCTACTGTGGGTTTTATGTCTAAATTTAAGCAAATTTTAGAAAAAATGGATTTTGGAATAAATTCCTCATTCCAATTTACAAATCTGCTTGCTCCATCGGCCAGCTGATCGTGGGTGTTCACCCAATACATTGTGAGTTTGGATTCAAGGTCATGAATTTTAATGTAGATTGATTTTATAATGGCTTGAAGCTTTGCTGTCTTTGAACCCTGGCCATTATAACCAAATACTACATTTTGGTTGTCACAAAAATGTAATATTCGTTTATTTTTTAGTTCAATATGATATTTATTGAGCATCCATAAAATGGCCAGGGCTTCCTTAACATATATAGGTTCTTTTTGTATATCCTCGTCAAAGAACCATTGGGCTATGAGGCAGTCTTCTGTATCTGTGAAGACCACCGCGCTAGCTGAAAAGCTGCTTGCATCTGTAAAGGAAAGTTTGTGATGCCAACCATCAAGATCTTGTGGTAAAAAATTATTTTTCATTTTCAAAAAATCTAATTTTAACCATTCTTTTAATTCATTAATTAAATCATCGTCTAAATTAAGAACATCTGAGTTAATCAGATTCTGTTTATTAGCTTGTGCTATAAACCTATTTTGTTCTCTAATAAATAATTTAGTTAATGGATTGCAAAGAATAAATGATACCGCTTTTCCCCTTAGTTTTTGAATTTCCAAAAAAGTACATTTTTTGTCCTTGATAATTCGTTTGACAAAGATTTGAAATGCTGTCCATTTGTAATCAGGCACTGAGATTTCTGTTTTTTCTGTGTCTAGATTTAAACCCAGAAATTCTTGTTTCTTTTTCGGTTCAAAATCACTCTTTTTAAGTGAGATAAAACCTCCAGCTGAAACTACTAGCGCAGCTAGAGACCAACCGTTTCTTGGTACATTATTTATCATAGTCTCGTTGGAATCCAACGCTAACCTATCATCTAAATATAAATTATTTCGACCGCCAAGCGTTCTATGATAGTGGGCTGTTACTAGATTTGATCTTTGAAATGCCGAAGGAAGTTTGGTGCTGCCAAACGGTCCTCCGATATATCCAAAATAGACACCTTCATGTTCAAAGGCTGTTAAAAGTCTGGATTCCTTACCAACTTTTAGCAAATGAAAACCCGATTTATCATCGGATTTGGTCATAAAATCATCTTTTCGTACCACATCTAGAACGTTGTACATCCCCTCCAACTTACAAGGCATTGAATATCCTTCTATACCTTTTTCAAAACCCCCATCTCGACACATTCTGGGTTTTTTTGTAGGGTCGGGGTCAGGACGACCCGGAATTTTAACGTTTGCCAGAACCAGTGGTGTACATAGATCTGGTAGTTCGTCCATGATATAAATACATCCCGTTCTTAACCATTTATCAATGGTTTCTTCTATGAAGGATTTTTGAGTTTTGGCTACGATAGGGTTAAGCTTAAAGTCTGGTGGGTATGTCCACTTTTTAGTTTTATAGTCAAACCAAATTGGTGTGTGCTTAAGTGGAAGATACCATTTATCGAAATTTTGATCTATTTTAGGTCTAAAAAACATTAAATTTCCATGTTTATGGATTTTATTATGTTTTTTCATGGCTTTTGACCTTTTAGAGTCTCTATTATTCATTAAGTTATGGATCTTATTAAGATCCCGAATTGAGAATTCATGGGGTTGTTTCTTATGAATTTCTGAGGCGAATTCTCGATGAATTCTAGGTACTGTATGCATTTCGCCTTTACCTCTAAAGGTTTTGTGATTATCTAGATTTTTTGCGATCATAGTTTCGTATAGATCTATACCCCTGGTTAAGTCGTTGCTAACCCCGTGTTTAGTTTCCAGACCATCTAACTTATTTATCATGATAAGGAAAATTTGGTAGAAATGTGAATATGACCCCGAGTAGAAATCCTCTTCATGTCTGAAGTAAATGTCTGCCCAAATTGGGTCTTTTTCTCCTTTCATAACTTCATGAACGAGATCAAACAATTCCCAACTATAATTTAACCACTCCGTGTAAAGGTATGGTCCTTTAATATGACCCGAACTTCTATCTAAAACAAAATGTCCATTTTTGTTGGTAGGTCTAACCGGTCTGGGTGTAAATTTTCTGATGTGTAAAAAATCGTTTAACCAGATTTGTCTGTCTGATTCTTCGCATGAACAATTATACCAACCTCTGGCAACGCAGTTGCAAGCTTGTAAGCATTTGTCAAGTTGTTTTGCTTGTTCCGATAATGATTTCCATTTTACCCAGTCCGGCATAGAGTCTTAAGAAACGATTTTTAAGGTTGATTTTGACCTAAAGAGGGAGTTTTCTTACGAGTCTAAACAGAATAAGGATAGGTTTGATTATCAAACAGAATGGGTAAACAATTTTTGAGTACTTATGGGAATAGCTATTTTATGCCTCGAAAATAAACTAAGTTTGAGTTTTAATTCAATCTTGCTAATTCTGCATAGATGTCTTCATCTGGGTCTTCATCGCTGGATGAAGAGTTTGAAGAACTATTTGAATCTGAGCCCGATGATGACGAAGAGCTAGACGGGATCGGTCTGTTTCGTTTTCCTTTTTTCTTAGGAGGCTAGAATTAAGGAATAAAACCGACGATCGGGTTATATCGTAACCAGAATTTTAAAATAAGGCAAAAGTGACTTACTTCATCTTTGTCAGTTTTCTTTTGCTTTTTCTTTTTTCCCTTTTTTCCGAAAGCCATTTCCTCTTCGAGTTCGTGATCCGAAGGATTTGTGACAATGACTTCGTTTAATGGGTCGGAAACTTGATTGATGACTTGATCAACTTGGGCTCCAAGTACAACACTTTCTTGAGGCGCATTCATTCTAATAATAATTATATTTAAATAATTATTGTTATAAAAAGAAAATTTTTATACCTGTAATTTTCTGGAAGGCCTTTAAAAGTTGGAATTGATACTTGTGGGGCAGTAGAGAGCATTTGCATGGGGTGCCCATGAAACGCCTTTTTGAAGTCAACTTGCGCAGTATTCAAAAACCACCAAGCCCCATATGACTTGGGAAACAAGTCCGTGATTATAGTCTTTACAGACTCGAACTTAAAGTCACATTCAGCCAGTTTTGGTGCCATAAGAGCCACTTTTTGAAAATAATTGGCTGGCTTAATTTTCAAATCATCCATTTTCACCAATCTAAGTTCGATCAAAATGTTTCTGAGATTCGTTAAGTCCCAGATAACATTTTCCATGGCAAAACCTGTCAAATTGGTGACCATCTTCTTCTGCACGTCCAGTAGGGTGTGCATGAAGATTTTTGCTCGCCATTTGACAAACATATGCCAGATTGGAGTGTCTCCAACCTTTGTACAATTTAGAAAAAGGATATGGAATTTAAATTCCCGAACTTACTTTATTGTTTTTAGCGTCAATTTCTTGTTTGGTGTTACCCCACCAGTCTGAGTATCCCTCCCAGATATTTGGAGACGGTTGACCTGGTAAGCATAGCATGTCAAGAAGGTCGGATCCGTGGTTGGATCGGAGAAATTGGTAAAAACCAAGTTTAGCGACATCTGGTGGCGGTGTGTTGGCATTTTCCAAAATGCGGCTTAAGATAATTTTAGGTATATAATTAAAAAATGTTTCATAATTTTTAATTTTACCTTTTGATGAGTTCTTTATAATTGGACACAAAATTAACGGCTGGTTCCATTCTTTTGCCAATTCTTTTAAGCTCATCTCTATTGGCTTTAAGTTCCAGTGTTTCCAATGCCTTATGAGAAACATTAAACATCTTTTTCAGAATATGGATAAATTTATCCCTAACCTGGTCTAATTTGTCTAATACTTTCTTAGTAGTCGACAAATCTTGTTTCGGAAGTTTGGACTGAATATCAGTCAGAATTGAGAGCACTTGTCCAGCCTTTAAGTTGTCCGTGTCCGATGAAAAAATCGCAGATGGGTCAAAAAACTGGAGTTGTTTAAATTCTTCATCATTAGTGATTAAGTCATTTATTTCGGCTTTCTCAAAGGCAATGGATATAAATTCTTTGACCGTATTTTCAACTCCTTGAACGAAAGTTGTCAATTTTTCAGAGTTGTCTGTGGCATTTTTGACCGCATTTGTGAAACCATTACCCATAATAGTGACTGCCGAGAATGTCCGTGGCTTAACCGTTTTAATGGCTTCAGCCGTGGGCATGGCAGCTGCTTTATTAGGTATTTTTTCCTTTTTTGGGGCCATCTCTTTGTCTTGAATTTTCAAAATTTTGTAAAAATCCGGTAAAATTTTTGACTGGGTCATTTTCAATTAAACTTGGTCTGGACACTTTAGCACGTGTTCCGCCCTCGAAAATTTTAGTTCTAAGAGAACTCGAACCTAATTGGTCACTACGTGACTTCCGTCTAGTGCCCATAAATTTTTTACCTCGAAAAAATTTTTTCAAAGTTGATCACGCATTCTCCGCCTGAAATTTTTGTCTCACTGACAACAAAAACATCTTCCACGTCTAGCTCAACAGATTTTTTGCACCTGTAATTTATAAATTGCAAAATAATTCAATTTTAGTCTTATAAGATTTTATTTGAATTTTTAGACTAAAAAATATTTTTGCAGAATACATAAGGCTGTGCTTTTTTTCCGAATCGGAATGAAGAAATATTATATTTTGATTATTTGCACAGCCTAAAACACGATGAAAGGATTTTTTAGAAGAAATTCGGGTTCAAAAGAACCATAACCAACAGAAATTAAACTTCTTGAATTTCAGTTTCGTACTGCAATTTCGATCGAATTATCTGTCAGTACGAAGAGTGTAGCTAAGAAAGATTGCCAGTTTTTGATGTCCACAGATCGGTGATATTCAATGGTTTTGACCCCCGCTTTTCTCAACAGTGATTTGACCTTAAAATATTTCATGTACTTATCTGATTAAATATAATGGATCTTAACATTATACTTACTTGGTTTCTGATGATTGAAAATCTTTCGAAATCCAGAAAAATAGATAACCATGAGCCCAGTCTTTCTTTATCTAATGAAGAGAATCTGTGACGAATGGTTGAATCTTCTTTTAACCATTGTTGGTGGAAAAAGTTTAAGTTTGCCACTTGATCTGATTTTGACAAAATCCAATCTTCGAACTCCGAATACGAACCAAAAGATTTCGTATTTTGCAGTTTTCGGAGAAGGTTTATAGGTTTTGGGAACTTATTTCCCCGATCCAGGTAGATGTTGACTACTTCGTTGAATTTTCGAAATCTTAGATCAAAATTTGAGGTAGATTTTGGCGTATCTACCTCAGCCATAAGATTTTTAATGACCTTATTTGATTGTCTGTTATCGAGCGTTTCAAACGACTGAGTCTCTTCAGCTTCAGCTCCAATTCCACCAGTGACCTTACTGATGCCGGATAAGGGATCATTTGCCGCTGGAATTCGCTGAAATTACACTCATTTTTAAAGTTATAGAAAATTTTCAAAGTTATGGTCTTAAAAAGACCCTACTCACCGTGAATTGACCATCATACAGCTTTTTATCACTGCCAGCATCCACATAGGAGTATGGCATTTCTTCTCTATTGGCATGATTGAATTCGTCTATTCTATTAGACGCCAATGGAAATTTAACTTTCCAATCCATGCGAAAGAAGTTTCGTCTTCTACATAAAAACCGTTCTCCGGTTTGTACGGTCGGGAAAAAACTTTCCAGAATTGGCTTCATGTGGAATTTGATGTCATCGATGAAGGTTTGATCGTGTTCACCATCATAATGATCAATTGGAGAATTTGTTGCCACTTTGAAGTATAATTTCTCCTGTTTAGGGCTCAACGGAAATATGATTGTGCCATGAAGTGGCTTAATCAAATTTCCGAATGATGCAAATGCTCTCCCACGGAATGCTTTCTTTGGTCTTGCTAAAGCGTCCGTGTTGAGCATTGTAGCACTATTTGATTGAAGGTTCGGTTCCTCACTTGGAACAAAAGTCGGGAGATTTGCTTGCGAATAATTCGTGCTAATCATGGATGTTACTGACGTAATGACCGATTTGTTGGATTTTATCGGGATATCCGTTTTAGTTCGAATACTTTTGTCCGTTAGATCCACGTTTGATGCCAACGAGTCTTCTTGGATTGAACTTGTGTCTTCAATGTTCAAATTGAAGGCATTCATTGTCGCCTGTGAATCAGAATCTGACTCATAAGAGTCCGAACCACAATCTGAGTCGGAAGGGATGATCGTAAGATTATCTTCCTCAGATTTTAAATTAATCATTTCTTTGGATAACCAGTCCCATTTCGAATTCTTGTCGGTTTCAGCTGCTGACGCTGCAGTTTGACCGTATTTTGACGCTGGAAAAACGAAAGTTGCTTTTTCAACTGCGTCTTCTCGAGCTTCTTCTTTCTGGGTATAATTGCCCTTTAGAGTAAGCTTTAATTAAGATTCATTTCGTTTTTTAATTACGTATGATCTGGTTATTAATAACCCTAATAATGTTTTGGTCATGATAACTCATGATTTACGAATTCTTATCTATTCCTGGGTTACGATGTTAATGAATTTACCCGCATTTTGTGACCAGAAATCAAGTTTATCCGGTATTTCAGAACCCTTCAACAAATCTAACTTGGTTGTGGTGGAATATCTCAGCTTTGGATAAGTTTTCATGGGTGTTTTACGAATGAGTCCGTCATCTGCTAAGATGAAGAACTTCTTTGTGTCCTGCTTGATTTCCTCCAGCTTTTTAGGGTCGTGACCTTCGTAGGTCAAGAATTCCATGATCTGGCCTGGATCATCTTGGCTGATGAGATCATCTTCAGAGCTGAAGAACGCTTTGAACTCGAGGCTGGTCCAAAGTTCTGCTTTGGGAGCGTCAAAGCCAAGTTTATCCTTGTACCATTTCACCCTTTGGTCCAATAAACTTTTTCTTTTTGCACCTGAAATCAATGGATAGCGCATGTATTTGAACGGTGTATCTCTTTCATTGTTTACTTCCAGGTCATTCACGATTCTAGCAACTGCTAGTCGAGCATCTCCACGTAGTGGCATAAACATTTTGGCCGAATTGATATGGGCTGGAATATTTTGGCCTCTTTTTGGATGAGGTCTACCGTCTGGTAAAATATCATATCTTCTGATATTACCTTCCTAGAAGAAATTATTAATAATTGATTGATCTAGTCATAAATGACTCGAATTTTTTTCTTAATTGATAATAACTTACTTTATCAAAAATTGGTCTGTTAAAACTGTGGTGTATAACATTACCAATGTGAGAAAAGTGGGAAATCATGTGAGTTGAGCCCTCCAAAGGAACCAGATAATTCTGGACTGGAATTTCTTGATCGGCATCGATCACGACTAAGTCTCCCCAGCTGTTGTTGATATCGATATGTTCCGAAAAGCACTGATAACGTTCCTTTTCAAATTGTGAGAACCCCGCTTTCGCCGTTTCAGTTTGGAACATGGTGGATGGTCTTTTGACAGCCACTTCCCCATGCTGTTTGGTGAATGTGAGGAAGATTAGGGCTGAATTTTCAGCCAGAGCATCTCGGTAGGAAGGATTGGTTGCTTTTTCCTTCAATTTTTTCAAATTGAACACCTTTTGAAATGGCTTATAAGCTTCCACCTCCTCATTGAAAATGGCTGGTGGAATATGATTGAATAGACAACCATCTTTACGGGTAATAGAAGCTTGGGCACCTGATCCAAAGGACACGAAGACCACTGCCACTCTTGCTTGCATGAGTTTATTGGCGATGTTGATCATAAAGAGGGCCATTTTGTTTAATGCTCCGAGAGTAACAATTTTATCTCGGATCATATTTATGGTTTGCTGGCTTCGATTGTTCACTACAACCTCTCTTTGTCTTCTGTGGACTTGGCCATCAGTGTTTCGGGATGAAAAACCATCCAGAGAGATTTTTCCGTTCAGATAATCCAGTTGTTCGGTCAAAAATTCATCCGTAATAGGCTCGTTTTCTAAATAAAAATTGTTTAACCTGATTCAGAAATGCAATTGAAGTTATACAGAATTCTGTCTTATAATAAGACCTAATTAATTTTTACTTTAATTGGTTTAACATTTTTTAATTTTTGATCGTTAAACAAAGTTCTGTCTTATTATAAGACCTAATTAAAAATTCCTATTTTTGGGAATTATATACTGTACCTTCATCTCTGAGGTTTAAGTCATTCAACGAATCTACTGGGGTTTGTGTGGCTCCAGATTTGATGATTCGTACTAATTCAAACTCAGTATTTTCTTGGTATTGCCAAGCCGAATCATTGTTAGAGTCCAAACTGGTGTTCCTAAGTTTTTTATGTCTTAGGATGACATCATTTGAGGAGGGCGCCATTGCGATGTATGCTATGGCTTTGAATTTATTAACAATCTTCGGATCGACTTCCATAAAAAGAGGAGCTGTAAGATTGTTAAATTCGCCCACGGTTGGCGCCGCATCCGGCGAGAAAAGATTTTTGGTCAGCATAGTTTGCAAATTCCTATCCTTGTCGATGTGTTTGACCACATCTTTAAGAATTTTAGGATTTGGCCTCGGGATGTTTTGGTTTGAGGGCGTTTTAGTACCGTCCAGATCCTTTTTAATCACTAGAGCTGGAGCAATCGGAGTTGCTCTGTTGGTGAGCTCAAAGATATCCTCGACATATTTTGAAGGATGAAGATTGAATTTTGGATTTTCGAACAATGCTGGCATTGTTTTGTCTGGATCCATATGACTTTGATATGCTCCAAGATGAATTAAAAGCTCCGGCAGATGTGATTTCCAGTGCTTATGCGTATCACATCTCATTGCTTTTAATTGTTCCTGAAATATTAATAAATTAGCTTGAAGGTTTGGGTCTAAATAGACCAGAATATTTTACAATTATAAAATATAGGGAAAAAATTTTCTAAAAAAGGTTAATGAGTTTCGGTTCGAGTCCTTATTTAAAGAAGTTATATTTTCCATCGAGTTTCGAACCCGGGACCTTTGGCCCCGGGCTTTAGGACTCGCCCCCTGTGCTACATTCACCTTGTTTAGAATTTATAAGTTCGGAGTTTAAAAACTCAGACTCACCCTGGTTGCATAATACGTATGCTTCCATTGATGTGTTGAAATCTGGTGGCCATTTGGAAACTGTTTTCGATAATATTTATCGTTGAATGGAATTGCTCCCGAACCCATGTTAGCTTGGTAAGATTCCCAACCCGCCAAGAGAACTTTTCCCAGATTAGTGACACTATCTTTGAATGCTGGAAGTGACCCTTCCAAGCAAGGTGCATACTCATAAACTTCCTGGTTCAGGCATTCATCTGGTCTTGAGAAAGACCTGAACACAGTGTCCGCTAGATGGAAACCAACATCTGAATTTGATTTGGTCATTTTGGACAGGATTTTCATGAACTTTGTGTTAGCGTTGTCTTGATGTTTGATGCATCTTGACGAATCGTCAACGGCTGGTTCTTTACAAAGTTCATTTTTCTCGAAATCGAAAAACAAGCAAGCCCCTGTATTAATCCTGTACAAGGTGGACGGAATGGAGTTAGGGAAGTTATCTTCCAGAGTTCTCAATCTTTCGGTTGACGAAGCATCGGCCACTTTCAAATCTTTCACTTTTTCCAGTTGGATTTGTTGATCCAAAGCGATTAGTTCTTCAATTCGCTTTACTGATTCTAGAGATGAAAAAATTGAAGCTGGTTGTGACATATCAATGGGGTTGAACTTGGAATTTGGTGTTAAACCGATTGTAGTCACGTGAAGATCGGCCAGTTCACTATTAATAATGGCCAAGTCAGAATCGGCTTTATTAAAAAACTTTTTGACCAGTTTCAGCTCTTCTTTTGTGACCTGACCTTCATAAAATTTCGGGTCCAATTTTGCACCAGAGAGTTCGACTAGAAATAGTCTATAATATCGTCCCAGATATTTGGCGACCCCTGTGGCTTGGTCTGAATCACTATTTCTAGTTACCAGCGTTTTGCCGAGCGTGTCAAAGAAGTATTGAAAAAGTCCAGCCTCATTGATCCTTTTGTTTTTAGCTTTGCACGATTGTTTGACCTTTTCAAATAAGCTTTCATCCCAGTTGTAAAGATTTTTCAGCTTTTCTGAGACATGTCCCAGTGCTGCCAAAAAGGGATAAGTCGTGATACACGATTTGGGATTCACCGTGATGGACAATAAGGCAGACATAATCAATTTATGAATGCCCAAGTTAGCTTCATTTGAATGAAGAGAATCTCGGATTTTGCATTCAATGTTTTCGATTTCATCAAATTGCGCATCGTATTTCTAAATTTTAATTTTACACTTTTTAAAGATAGATTTTAAAAAATAATTTTATTTGTTAAAAGTCTGATTTCTTTAGTAAAAATTGATTCTTACATTTTTTAACAAATATTTACATATTTGTTCCATTGGTTCATGGGATCTGATTAGTTTCAACCAGTCCATGTTCACATTGGGCATATTACTAGGCAATTTGATTAAGGGAACGAATTCTTCAGCAACGAATTTTTCCATTTCCAGGTCCGTGTTTACTTTCGCCAGCTTCTTCAGAAATTCTGGAGATAATATAGCTTCCATGTTAGGGCCCAACATTTGGGCCAGAACCATTCTGGTGACATTAATATACATTAATGTTACTACGGCGTTCTCTTTAGCTTCCCTGGTGGATTTGGTTGTAATAACTACACCAAGTGTGTTGGTAAACTGCCAAAGCGCCTGAGTAGCTCCAAGTTCAATAAATTCGTTGAAAACTTGTTGTTTTGCCACTTCCGATGCGAATCTTGCCCAATGAACTTGGGACGGCTGGAAAACCGAAAGATGGTGGCCAGCTGATTTTAGCTCCTAAATATAATTTTGATAAGTAATCTGGATTTTTCTAGAGTAGTTGTCATTTCAAAAAAGGGCTTACCCTGTACGCTATGACATTCCAGAGAAAGTTTTCGGCATGAATCGATGTACTTTCCCATTTGAATGTTAGTTTTTCGCAAATTTTGAAACCTTCTAGTTCTAGACTTAAAAAGTCTCTAACAAAATTCTTTTGGGTCGCCAGACTAGCACCAAATCTGTCATTGTAGAGACATTGTTTTTGTGGAACCGTTCTCACCTCCATTTCGAACGTTTCATCTGGTTTGTTACCAGTTGAAACCATGACTTTCGCACTGTCTCGTCTAAATTGATTTTTAAAATATCATTATTAATAATGTTAACTCTTACATGAATTCATTTGGTAACAGAAGCATTTCTAATTGGATCGGGCGGTGAAAATCCGCCATAACCGGTTTTCCGAGGCCCAAAGCTTGATTTTGAGTCTTTATCAGCCATTCGAAAAACTTGAAATCTTTGGGGTGATTGAGAGTATCAATAGCCTCATAATTCTCAAGTTCATTGATACTTGCGATCAGCTTTAGTCGTGCTATTTGTAAATGATTGACCATTTCCCATGTCTTATCATCTGAAGCCATGGAGAGACCCACTTGTTCAGCTGCCTTTATTATTCCTTCTTTTTCTTGATTTTCGTCCAAATGGTTTTGGAGATGAAAAATCAAGTTTTTCTCCTTTTTCCCTCTGAAATTCAGAAATTAGGTAAGGAATAAAACATTGGGTAAGTTTTTAGGTCCCATTTATTAATTAACCTAATTCAATAATAATTGTAGTTATGCGAAATTACCTCGTGTCCGTTCTCTTTCGGTTATCTCCAAGGCTAAAAATTATGGATGAATAATCATCCCGAATCTCGACATCCTTTTGAAGTTTTAGCACAGCAGTGAGTTGCTGACACATTTCCTTCAAATTAGCTTCTCTTGATACCAGAAGTGCCAGTTTGATGTTATTCTGCATTGGTCCAATGCCGATTTGCACTTTCAGGTTGACCGTAACCATATTTGTGAAATCATAGATCAGGTTGAACGTGGAAGCCCAATCTTTTTCTTAATAAAGTTTAATGGTTTCGAGTCTTGCTAATGGGCATTTTTTGGTGAAAATTAGAGTTTTGAATTTTCTTACCATGGTTAGGGGTCAGAAAGTTCCCGTTTAACATTGACGGTTCGTCATTATTAAAGTCGACCAAAATAATTTTTGTCGACTTGGCAGGATCTTTCTTATCATAGGTTGGTGCCGGTATCGGCAAGAACTGTAGTCCCCTTTCTCTGGCCCATTGCCAAGGTCGTTGATCATAACTTAGGGCAGCCAGGTACGTCAGTACCTTACGCTCCGCCGCTTCTCTGAGTTCCGATTGATCGAATTTCATGAATTTGATATCTAAAAGTTTCATTTTTAGATTTATTTTAATAATATAAATTATTAGTGATAAAACAGAAGATTCAGGCTATATATAGTCTTTGTCTGTCTCGTGAGTTTTGATTAGAAAAACTCCAATTTTTTCAAAATCAGATCAAACTTGATTTTATCTGCTTTGAAAGAATTAACGTGATTAGGTTAGGGTTAGTAATTAACCAGAATTCTAAGAAAAATTTTTGTTAAAAGCAATTTTTTAACTATTTTCTGAATTTTTCTAACTATCTATTATTTTTGCTCTTACCGATTTGCTCCTTTTAATCGAAATGAGCGAATTTGAGCAAAAATAAGGATGAAAATTTTATTCTAGAGAATTTGATTTCTTGGAATTTTTCGAATTTTTTCGAATTTTCATCCTTCATCATCCTCGGCACTTTTTTGGCTTACAATGATCTAGTAATTATTATTTCATGAATTTTTAGAAATAATCTGGTCTAAAATAGACCCTAATTACTAATTATGAGTCATAGCTGTTAGAATTCTATAACTTATAATTCAGGTTAAAATATCCTCCGCATGTCCAGAAGATATATATGCTTGTAACAAGCCTTAACCTATAAGACTAGTTTTTACTGATATTCAACCGCATGTCCAGTTAAATTTTTCAAAACTAGTATTGTTTGAACCTTTCAAACCGGTTCGCGTCGTCGTCGACGAGAGTTTCACTTTAGTATATAAAAGTGAGACACTTCTTACGAGAAGAATAAATTAATTGAATAAATTAATTTGTGTGACATTTTTCTCGTGAAATAAAGAATGTTTGAGAAATGAAACAAATAATCAGACTTGAATGTAGAAACTAGAATTTTATTATTTTGGAGAATTGCAGAATGTGG
>SCLD01166845.1:0-20700 GCA_004367895.1 Oikopleura longicauda
AAGCGAACTTCTCGAAAAGGTCTCCATATTATAAGACGGGAACCCGAAGCGGTAAATTGCCTCCTCTTCATCAGAGTTATGATGGACGCTATGGGTCATCTCATTTTTCTGTTTTCGATCCGCTTGGACGTTTGAATCCAGTTGATATGAATTTACAAGCGAATATTGGCCGACCAGAGCTGAGCCCAGAAATTGGTTACCGGGCTGGTCCAGATGGTTTACTTAATCCGCGACAATTTAATCGAATGGAATCAAAATTGAGAAAACTTCATTATCAGAAAATGACTAGGGAGGAAAAAGAAGCCTATAAAGATAAACGAAGGCAAAAACGACTCGAACGAATTGCACGTGGAGAAATTGTTTCAAGGTCTGTTTAATTTCAAGGGAAATATTTATCTGAAAAGTATAATCGGATGAAATATCATATTCTGCTCAAAAAGAGGAGAACAACCCTCCGAATATACAATATAGAAGGCGCCATTTCAGAGAATTATGATATTTTATTTAGTTATAATTTTTATAATGTTAAGAGCCATATAAATTATATGAATCAAGATATGTATATTTAAGTGAATCGGACTTGTCGGAAGAGATATCAGACATCGATGAAGCAGAATACGAATCATTTGTTGCCCAAAAACAGGCGGATCGCGCTCAAAGAGGAATGCGCAGAGCACAGGGTGGCGATGACAATTTTTCAGATTCAGACAACTCAGATTATTGGAAAGAAAAGCCTGGTGCTCTTCCAAAGGTAAATAAAATCGCAGTCAACATCGAATTGAATAGTCAACATAAAGCTTCCAAAAAGGCAAGGCGCCGCGCACCCTACTTTTTTGCTGACAAATTTTGTCAATAAAAAATAATGGCCATCATCTTTTCATGAATCATGTTGGTGACATATTTTTATTCAAATTATAAGGACATGAGGAAGAACGCTGGTGTTGCTCAAATATTGCTTCCAGGATTTGATTTACAAGATATCGGTCTGCCAAAGGATAGCGTCAAGAAAGAAGCTATGCTAAAAATGTATTCGGATGCGATGAAAACTGCCCTTGCTGGAATCACTTCAATTGATGAAATTGATGTTGATGATGAAAACGATCCGACTTTCACTGACGACATCATGGACAAAATTGAACGTGGTGAAATTGACTTGGAAGAATATTTAGCTCAGGTATTTAAGTTTCCAAGCAGGGGCCCGTGGTACGGGACGAGTTGTCCTGGGAAGGTCTTCGTCCTAAACTGCCATTGAAGTTTTGAGGACTAAGACGGGACGAGATCGAGGTAACTCATGGAGCCTTGTTTGCGTGAACCAAATAGTTATGATTGGTTGGTTGCGACAAAAATATATATTAAGTCGGGTTTGACCGAAGAAGAAAAAGACAAGAAACGCAAAAAACTTAAGCTGTATAAACAATATAAAGAAATGGCTGAAGCTATGGGCGATGGAACTACTGTCGAAGACATCAGAAGAAACATGAAGAAAATGCTCAAAAAGGCGAAAACTTCAAAAGATCTAGTCTTTGATGAAGATGGAAATATAAAAATTTTGGACGCAAAAGACCTTATCGACCAGACCGCAAGATCTGTCATGTCAAGACTGAGAACTGGAAAGAGTTTAGGTGACGATCTTACTCAGGAAAGTTTGATGCTTATAACTTGATATAAACGATTATGATCGGACAATATGAACTCGGTCAATGTGAAATCTGGCAATTTGAAATGTTCGAGCTGTTCGGAGAGTGATCAGACATTGTTCCGAGCATCGGACAGCATTCAAACTGTTCACGCTGTTTTGACTGTTCGCGTTGTTTGGTTTCCGAACTGAACATTTCCAACAGCCCGTTCAGTCCAACAGCGAACAGCTTTTTTCGATATTTGGTGGATTCTGTCCGTTGACCATGAAATGATTTTAATACAAACTGTTTTAAAGGCCGCTAAGCTATTTGACGAGGAAGTTATCAAAAAGAAACAACGAAAAATTGAAAAACAAATTAAAAGAGCAGAAAAAGCAGCTAAAAAGGCGAAAAAGGAAGAGAAAAAAGCTCTTAGAAAAGAAAAAGATGCTAGAAGACGAAGAGGTGAAATAGTGTCTTCTGATTCGTCTTCATCCGAGGAAGAAATTGATGAAACAAAACTGACTGAAGAACAGAAAATAAAATTGAAGGAGAAACGGGAAAAGAAAGCCGCTAAGAAGATGAAACGAAAAGAACGAAATGAAAAATTAAAAGCTCGATTTGAACGTAGAGATACCAGAAAAGTTAAAAATGAAGAAAGAGCAAGAAGACGTGCTGCCGGCGAAGAAAATGTTTCTTCAGACGAAGAAGATACTGATCCTGAAGACGAAAGCAGTCTTTATGAGTCTTCTGAAACTGAAGATTCAACCTCTGAAGAAATATCTGATGATTCAACAGACTCCGATGACGATTCCGATGACGATGGAACTGGAACAAAGAAGAAAAAGAAAAAAAGAAAATCGAAAAAAGTTTTCGGTGAATACGATTCAGATGATTCCGGAACCTCAATTTATGCTGAAGTTTCTGAATATGAATCAAGCCAGGAAATAACGGGTCATACTGTATGACTCATACATAATATTGTGCGTAATAATTAATGTCAAACTGATATTATTAAACTGATGTTATTGACACTGCATCATCGAGTCCGCTATACTTCTCCATTCGGACTTCGGGAAGAGGCGTTCCTCTTTACAAATTTTATTTTGACAATTATCGAACCATCTTATTATTTCCTAACAGTATTGCAACAGTTTATAACTCTGATGGCGAGATAATTCAAGCACATAAACCTCGAACACGAAAAGTTGTTATGAAAAAATTCAAAGCACAAGTCAGATATTCTTCAAGTGAAGCATCAGTTTATGATGAAGAAGGAAATCTAGTAAAAGCTCACAAACCAAGAAGAAAAATTATTGACACAAAAATGTAAGTTCCTATCAAAAGCAAATATTCAGTATATTTTATACTTTTCATTTTGAAGGTGGTAAGGGGGTGACAAATTGGAGTGGAACACCCACTCTTGAGCTTTCATATGACTTTGCATGTAAAGTGTTGAACTCCAATATGTTCAAGTTCTAGACCAGGTTTCCACTCTAATGTGGTACCGTCCCACATAAAAAGCGCGTTTTTTACAGAATATACTGTATTCTGAATACTTGAGGTACGATGAAGACGGAAATTTGGTTGAATGTGAAGCACCAAATGCGTCGGTTTTAAGTCAAATGGCAAAGAAAATTGCTGATACCAACGACGATGAAATCATTATCGGTGAAGATGGAGAAATTATAAATAAATCCGAAATACAGCGTCAAAAAACTCAATCTAGACTAAGTCGAAAAAATACAGAAAGGAAATTAGTGTGAAAATAAAAAGTATAACGGAATAAAAAATCATATTCTGCTTACAGAAAAGAGAACGACTCTCCGACTATACAATATAGAGAGCGCCATTTCAGAGAATTATGATTTTTTATTTAGTTACATATTTAACGAATTTTGGGCGTACTAAAGTATACTAGAGTATACTTGAAACGGTTCATATAATTTTAAAAAAATTAAAAGCATTTCAAAATTTGAATAAATAGTTTAAGTCGAAAATTTTCTAACTTCAACGAAAGTAATTTGGGTAACAGACCACCATGGAGACCAGGTGGTTCCATTACACAAGATGCACGTTCTAGAGCACTTTCTAGAACATCAACCTATGTAGACGACCAAGGCAATAGAGTAACATCGAAAATGATCAAAGAACGCAAAGCAAAATCGAGAAAAGGTCGCCGAGAATCCAACTTCGCTATTGCTGACCTAAAAAAGTGAGTCGCGGAAATTTCATTTTCAAAGATTGATTTCATTTTAGCATGAGTAAACAGCTTGATGGTCATGATCAAAATGACTTCGACTGGAATCAGTTTGATTTGCCAAAAGAGAAAACTTCAGAAGAAATTGAGGTTCATTCTTTTCTTTTAAATATACATCTAACATAATAAAATATCATATTGGGAAAATACAACTTTAGTTTTGGGAATATTCCAAAGTTGTTCAACTATAAAAAGGTCAAAATTAAAATCAAAAGTCTTTTCCAGACTAATTAGAGTACGTAGAATCCGATGAGCTATTTAGTTTTGTCCGCCGAACAACTTTGGAATATTCCCAAAACTAAAGTTGTATTTAAGAAATTCGTCGATTGGAAATGGAGGGTGATTTTGAAGCAGGTGCAAAGCTTCGACAACAGCTTCGCGACGTGCGTCGTGCTGAAAAGAAGGCGGCCGAAGAGGCAGCGTCCAAGGCGGCCGCCAATGCTGAACAAGGTTGTGAACCACTACCTTTAATTGCCATTTAAAAAACAAAAAATATATTTCAAGTTTTGAACAAAAGATGAATATAGGGAGGTCACACATTAGAGTGACCCACCTGTTATAGAATTGTTCCTTTTCGAGACATCTTTCATTCAAGATTTCCAAATCTTAATAACAATCTAGCCCATTTTTCATATAGTATTCTTTAGTAAGTTTTGGTAAACCCATCACATTTCATTTCAGAACACTTGGATCATTTATTCAACAAAAATGCTAGACGAGAACAAATGGCTAACTTGAAAGGAAAAGTTGCTCGTGAAAGACGTGAAGCACAGCTTAGAGCAGAGAGAAAAGCTGCAGAACGTAGGGTATGTAAACGATGACTATTTTTATGTGCCGTTAAAAAAAATATTTGTCTTTATTTAAAGGCGATGCTCGCGGCTTGTACAACAGATGAAGAGCGTCAGGCACTATTAGCACAATGGGAAGCAGAAAGACTAGCCGAAGAAGCTGAAATTGAAAGATTGAAAAAGCTTGCTGCTGAGCAACGGTAAATTATCACAAATGGAAAAAGAAAGTTTCGGGGTTATTTTAACCGGACGTGAACTGGAAATTGAAATTTCTTACAACTTAGATAAAATGTTTTGAGCAAACATAATTTTTGTCCGTTTTAACCTATAACTTAGAGGCTATAAGTATCTAGGGGCTAAAGTAAATCTCTTCGCAGTACAATGCTATCTCCTCTCATGGGGGATATAGTCAGCTCGTGTTAAATCCGATGAGATTTTTATAGAATTTTTTGTCGCTAACATCGAAACCAAGATGTGGCACATATAATTTACAACAATTTATGACATGTTTTCATTATCATTTAAGTAAAATTCAATTGGCAATGCTGAAACGTCAGTTCAAACTTCGTAAAAAACTTCAAATGTGGCGTGATATACAGCTCGATCATTTTGGATTTGAACGAACCCAAGGAATTAATCGACCTTATTTAACCATAAAGTTAACCGCTATTTTCGTTGAACCGGATATCTCTTTGGATGGTTGAACTTAAGCTATCCAACCATTAGACTTCAATTACAATTGGTGGTTACCGAAGGCGGCTTATTCTCAATCACGTTTCGTGAGCGTCCACGTACAAACCAATGTCCGACGTACAAACCGACAGTTCGACTAGACTCGGAAACGTCCTATCAATACGTCATCGATAACCGACACATGGACAATGAGGGGTTTATTATAAAAACCGTTATCAGTTGAAACCGTTTATCAGTTGCAGTTTAACAAAAATCTGTTTTAAGGGGGGTCAAGGGTTAAATACAACACTTTTTATCCATTTCTTGATTGAATGAGATCCAACTCTAGTGTACCAGGTCATACTTCCACAAGGAAGCTCGTCAGACTCATCGATTTTGTGGCTTAAATTATTTAGTCAACGCACCTGACAATTATGATAATTTGATCTCACCCATAAGAAATGATTCCTTCCAAAAAGAAAGGTGATTTTGAATTTTTTCTACACACAAGTGGACCACCAGAATCAGTTTCGCAAGCAACAGCTGAATGTTTACCCGGTAACTCAAAAAGCTTATTTTGTGGTCTTGAAGATTTACTGCTAGGATTTGCTTTCTGTCCACTACAGGTCAGTGTATCTCTGACTTCTCGTGGCAGTTTTTTCTCAATCTTTGATCCCTTACAGTCGGGTGTATTGATGAAAACACGGGCTTCTTCTAAGCCATCAACATTGTCTCGATGTCCGTCACCTGCCGAACCAGTTATCCAACATTGAAGTCCTTTCAATGGTCTCGATATATCGTCGAGACAAATGGGAGCAACATATTTGGTAAATCTCCATTTTGATAAAGTTATTTGACGTCCATATGTATTTGATGTCTGGCCCCATTCGCTACGAGATTTCAATTTGACAAGCATAAGATCATAGTTTAGCTTATGCCGATTATATTGTGGATGTACAAAGAATTTTTCAGCCTTGAAATATTGAAAGCCTTTTTGTCGCGAAGCCTTTTGTGAACTCAATAACGTTCAATCGTCTATTTCAAATAGTTTTTGTAAGGTAAATTTATTTCTAAGAATGACTCATTCTGAATGAGCCTTTTCCTCATTATAATTTCGTTTGCTATTACCAGCTGTCATAATAAATTCATTAGGCAAGGTCCAGGCATTTTTGCAATGAGCAGCTGTTAAGACATAGTCTCTAGAAATAATAACTCCTCCGCAAACTAACATATCATTTCTCCAAATGCCAACTTGCCATGGCCACCTACTTGGGTGTGATGATCGTCTACGTTGAAAAACATTTTTACGCACTTCAACTTCCCCCTCATATAACTTCCTATACAAAGTTAGACCAAGCTCACTTATTACATTATAATCAGAGTTGGACGAGCATGTCGTACTGAGGGGAGGTAAGGGCAGGGGCACGCTTGCCACTGGCAAACTAGAGGCAGGGCAAACTTAGTTTCAAAAAGTGTGGCATACTTAGAGAGTGGCAAACTAGAAGCGTGGCGAACTTAATCATCGCAAATGTGAGCAAACTAAAGGACGTAGCAAACTAAAGGCAAGTGTGCTCATTCAGCTCTGATTTTAATATTACTATTTAATTAATGCAACACGAATCGTTGTAGAACTTGTTCCTAAGCTTTTTATATCTAAGACCACATTGATGATTTAATGCCTTGAACGATGTGTTAGGATTATGTAATCTTAACTTCACTGAAGAACTTGATTGCATCACTGGTAGTATACCGCGAAGCGAAAATCCTTTCTCACCACTAGTTACAATGTTATCGGTTGAACGAAGAATTTCCCATTTATCATTACTGGATTCATGCTTGAACAATTGTGTTTTCAACAATGATTCTGTTGTGAATAACATTTTATCTGTATGGTTATCAAGACTTGTAGTCGACGTCGTAGTTGTGGTACTTGTGGTCGTGGATGTGGTTGTAGTCGTGGTTGTAGTCGTGGTTGTGGTTGTAGTCGCTGTTGATGTTGTCGTAGGTGGACACATTTGGCTCATTGAAATACAGTAATTCCAAGTATATCCCGAAGGCTTTAAATAGTTCAAGGCTATCAGTTCAAGTCTTAAAATTATTTCTGCATACCTGTCTAGTCGAATAGTAACACCATGGTGGTTCACTTGTATCATACTCATTTGAACAAAAATTATTTTTAACTGTTTGGTTAGTATCAAGTTTTGGTACCCAGTCGGGTTTATGCGGTGTCTTTTTGCATTTCAATTCATTTCAAAATTCGTTTTACTTGACATTTTCAATTTCAACTGATCTCTGAACAGTGTATGGACTGTATTGATGCCCTCAATGCGCCCCCAGTGGTGACGTTTTACATGTATTTGAATTGAAAATAATCCTGTGAATTCCAATACTGGCATGGTCTCCAATCTAATGTCCTCGAAAGCGTTCCTTTATAAATTTTTCCTGGCGTCCAACATTCTCTGCAGAAAACTGGGAAAATAAAATAGAATAATTTCATAGTCGCCTGAATGAAAATTGTTATGAAACAACATTTTAACAACTACTTATATATATGTACTTGAGTATTCATCAAAGTTACTGTTAAGTTAAATATCTCAACGTAATAATCTTTAAGGAAGCCTAATAGGTAGGGTTCGGTAATAGGAATTCCTAGGAACTGATTCGTCTGATTCCTAGGAACTGATTCCCAGGAACTGATTCGACAAGGAGTATCGTAAAATCAGGGTATCGGTAAAAGTACGGTAAAAGTACGAACCCGCACTTTTGATCGATTTTTTCATGACCACAATTTCTCCATTTATTCTCACCCCACGTTATCACCACAAAACTAAATATGAGCATGTTTTGCACAAACAAAAGATGGTTAAAGAGGACTGGATCATCAGAAGATCGTAAATAATTCTTGTATTTTGAGTTTGATGATTTAATGAGGTCAGCCGGCTATTAGCTTCAATTAGAATACCAATTTATTCAGGCTTTTAAAGCTAGTCATTAACCGAATTTGCTGTATCACCCGCAATAATACTTTGACAACAAATACTTTTACAAAAATCGGTGCAAATGTAAATTCAGTCCTATTTCAACCCTTTCACACCGTTTGATTCATACGGTTGAATATCATTCAGAAAAGCTGAATCAGTGCCATCTAAATCGAATAGATAAAAATTCATTTAAACCAGACTACTGTATACAACCAACGCATACTACCACTTTTAACCGTTTGTTACCGCATTAGACCGCGTAGCCAAAATTTAATTGTTTATGCTGCGTAAACCGTGCTGAACTCACTTTGTTTCGCTAATTTCGTTTTGCTTCCGTCTCTCAGTTTAGATATCGTGGGGTTTAATCGAAATATTCGTATTGTACTTTTAATTTATAGTACTGATATTAGATAGGGTACCTCAAGAGTGAAAAAAACTCCAAAAAACAAATCTATATTTGAACTTGGCGACAAAGCTTTAGTGAGACTTAAGTAAGTCTCAAAATCGAAAAAAATATTCTCAGAGAATTAGTTTCAAAGTTTTATTCTACCAGGTGCAAAAAATGAAAATAATACAGTTAGTGACTTACTGTAAGTCTCAATATTTTCTAAACATTATTAATTTCACCAACAGCAATTTGGCCAAGGGAACATGGCCAGCAAAACCACGCAAAGAAGGCTGTTCTTATTTTCGATTGACGTTTTGGACTAATGCAGCATGTCTGAAGCGATTGAACACACATACAACCCGATTCATTGAGTGAATACGTTTTTAAATACTAAATGAACGATGTTATAAATGTTGTTTACAATCAAAATACCAAACATAGACAGTGTAATAAAATATAGTACTAATACTCACGTGAAGACGCAACAAATAAAGCATAAACCAAAATATCAGAATACACAATCCAGTGATACATCCGGTTATGATCAATCCCATTTCTGAAAAGGTTTTGACTGCGTGCTTATTCATAAGTTATGAATCAAAACGTTTGATACGGTATGATCAGCTTAATTTTCATCATAAATAAAAACTTACCAAGTCCCAAATCAGGTTCAGAAGCGTATACCGCGCCAGTTGCAACCAAAGCGATCGCAAATATCAGACCAGAAATAAGTGGAAATAAGTGCCGCATACAGGATCCACCTTCATTTAATTCTCTGCTGAGTATATATGCAGCCGGACATGGACAAAATAACCCGAGCCAGAAGAATTGATTGTACCTCGGATCGGCAGAAAGTCCCGGATCTTTTTCAGGTCTCGACTCGTCCGATGATGACGACGACGAAGACAAAGATGATGATCTGTTTTGAATTTCAGCGTCATTTTCTGGATTCTCTCCGCCATTTTTAAAAGCAGGGTTTTCCATTTCGATGAATGGATAAATTACTCAGGATTAAGCTGGGAGTTCAGAAACCATAAAATTAAAATCGTAAATGAAGTGTACTATTTAACAATAAACCTACAATACTAACATCGTCTGTAGATTTATATACAAACAAAACATAACATTCTTATGACTCATAAGTTTTGAGACATATCTATCCGCCTTTTAGCTATCTCATCCCATTTTACTTTTGTATGTAACATACAGTATGTTTCACAATTTGTCCACCTTTCAAAACCACGTCCGCTGTCTATCCCATTATTCCGTCTAGTGTTCATCAAATGACTGATATCGATGATATAACCGGTTGATGTTCTAAACCCGATAGTTTTGGCTCAATTTTTTTTAAGTTGGTGGCGGTTTGGCAGTTGAAGTGGAGTGTTCAATAACCTCTTGTTTGGTCACTTTTGAAACCGAATGATTTGATTACGCGCACAACCAGTTAATTAGTGATTAATTTTCTGAAACCGATTTGCTTCTACCTAACCAGTCCTTTCCTAAAACCCAAAACAAGTTGGCTCAACGCTAAATACCTCATTAAATGGATATTTAGTAAATTTCTTTTCACAGAATCTAGGCTTAAATAGCCAGAAAAATGAATAATCTTAAGAATTAAATTTGCATTTATTAATTTATATTTAATTATATCACAAAACATCATTAGCACCATTAAATAAGCTACCATGAACAGCATATTTATCGTATATCATTCTCAGAACAGTCCAGTATTCTTTGATTTCAGTTCGCACCGCCAATGGTTTTTCAATATACACTTGTTCGACCTAAAATAATATTTCCGGTACGTGGTACGTGGGACTTGATTTCGAATGAGGTGGTTCTCTGAACTAAGATGGGGTGCACCTTCTCGATGGTCAAAAATGACACATCACACTAAAGATGTAATAACCTGTGTCTCCACCAAATGTTTGTATTTTTCAACGATATCATCATTACATTTTCCACCATTATCATCGATTGTATTGAAAAAAAGTTCCCATCTATCAGCATAATATTCCATTAGACCATTGTAATGTCGTGCTGCATAGTCGTTTATTTGAGATGCTGAATAAATAATTCAAACTTGACTTTTTCAATTCACAGGGCCCATTATAACTAGGGTTACAGACTTTGTCATCATTGAAAAGAGCACCGTAACCCCAGGTGTCAGAGGTTCTCTAACCAAAGGATACAGTTCAATTGACTGGAAACATACAAATAGTGGTAAATTATTTCCTCGAAAAAGAGCTCAAGAACAAAGGACCTATTGTTACTGGTAGTCTAGTATTTATATTTGATAAATATAAATATCTTCTGATAATTAAGAACGATTTATAATCCGTCTTAAGTCAAATTACAGTCACTACAGAGAACTGCAAATTATGCCAAAATCTGCGAAATCGAAAAATAAAACGAAACCAGTTTGTGGTTTTGCGTTTAATGGGAAAGAAATTGGTTATAGATGCATTTCCTGCGAGGTAAGAACCATCGATTTTTCGTCATATCTAACATAAACTAGTATGCTTGAATTCCGGACTCCCATTGATGATAGGTTTGTTTGATATGTATGTTCATATGTTGATCGAAAAATGGGCCAAAGTATTATATTTTAATTCAGTAATATAATATCTTACACTTACACCAGAGATATTCGTATCGTATCATACTCGTGAGTCATACAAGAACGCTGAATCCAGTACCTTACTAACATTGGGTACGAAGATTATGGAGTATGAAGGCTTCGTTCAACACGAATAAGCCCGGTTCAAAAAAAATGGCCAAGCATTTCTAATCAATCATAGCTAAGATTCCACTAGGGGACTAAAGCTTACATTGATATTGCATTTAATATTGATTTAAGGATAGTTAGGGGTTACAGTATTATGTTATATGCTAGTTATATTCAGTAGATACGACGTGGACGAGTGTGGCCGTTGCTATGCGCAAAATGCTTCAAGCCGGACGACCATGTTAATCATAATATCATCATTCGAAGGCCGATAACAAGCAATTTCTGTAACTGTGGGGATAAAACTTGTTTCAAGCAAACCATGTCATGTCCGAAACATAACGCATAAAGATTTTTTGTATAGATTGAATGAAGATTACTGACAATAAAATATTTGACAAATATATTACATATAGACTAAAATTAATTTATATATTGATATAACAACTATATCATATAGTCTATATGATATACTTCATATATCAATGACATAATATCATATAATATACCGGTAAGGTCCGTCAATAGATCAACTATGACGGCTCGAAAAGGAAAAATAAGGGAAATCTGTCATGGTTGATCTATTGACGGACCTTACCAGCTATACTGATATTTTGATGAGAATTTCTGAATGCCGCCATATTTACTCACTCGGGCCCCACATTGTCATCAAGTTTCGCACATTGAAAAGCCAATTGTGACCATCTTCAGCAGTTCCGTTCCCATTATTTAGAGCATCGGCTTCAATTTTACCCATTAAGAAATTTTGATCACATTGTAAAACTTAATTTATATTGATTGAAAGCTGGTGAGTGAAAACTAGACTTGAACCTGTATTAAGGTCATGAATCAGGCCGGAAAGTCTATTTTTGCAATCAGTATCAAAATATCCACAAGAGACGGGTAATATGCCATGATTTTTACAACTTTTGATGACATCATTGACTCCAGCATCAAAAATAAGAGTCAGGGCTTCCCTGGTCAAGTCGACGGTATCAAAACGGTAATGCTTTGAATGCATAATGGTCTGATCAAGCATTCCGACCATTCTCCATATCATATCCTCTGTCCAAAACATCCATTCTTTGATTATAATACTTGGATTTGGACCTTCATCAATTGTCATTTTTAGTGATGGCCTCATTGCAACTTTAAACATATATTTATTCTCCCAAAAAAAATTTCAAAAAAGTGCTTCGGATCAATCACTTACTTGTGGTTTTTTGCCAATCCCGGTTTGGTCTTTTGAAACCTTCATTCCCCCAAACGGTAGTAACCAAACGGTTAAAAACTTTTGTTTGATTTTCAGCTTTGTGTCCATACCGAGCGAACGTCCACTCCGAAGTGAAGTCAATTAAGTCTGGACTTTTACCAGTATAGCCCTGCGCAAGGACATAATCATAGACGAATTCATTTTGAAAAAAGCCTTCTGGTGTTATTCCTGTTCCAGTAATTGTGGTTCCATTTGAAAGTGCAAAACTTGTCTTAATTATTACATTTGGTCACGTGATATGTGGGTAGTGAGTGGAAATACCTGGATATCGAGTAGGGTCGAAAGCGGCCGATGTGGAAAGTCGAAAGCGGCCGATGTCAAAGCGGCCGATGTTGTTGAAAGCGGCCGATGTTGCTGAAAGCGGCCGAAGCTTTCACTTGTTCTGGCTGCCAAAATTGAGGTGTTTCATGAAATAGCCATCCTTGCATAATCCAAACGGCGTCTCCTCGAAGGGAATTTCGAACATTTTTTGCTGTTTCAGCCAAGAATTTTGGATCATTACTTTTGGGTTGCACTTCATTGAACATGTCTATCTTTTAGGTCATTATTTCCGAAAGTCAATTTTTCCCTTTATTGGCAAATCAGTGAAACAATGTTAAAAAATGACTCAGTGATACCGATAACGTAACAATGACTCTTCCCTAAAGCATAGTATGTTGGTCTAAAACCAAGCATTGTTTCTTGCTTAGATGTAAACGATTCTTGGAACTGTTTGAAAAGTGGGTCCGATGGTTCAAGCCATGTAATGCAACTATTTGTACAGTTGAAACCACTCCAGCTCGTGAGTTTTTGAACTTCAGCATCTGGATACATTGATGAAAATTCATCTGGTAAGAAACCAGAAAAGGCAGGGACTACAGGATTCATTCCAAAATCATTTACCATTCGATTGATTATTCGCTTGGCAAGGTTTAATTGTGAGGAAATCCAAGAGTCAGAAGGCGGTCCAGCCCATTTTTGAAGATTTCCCATTCGAAACCAAGATAAAAATGCTGGTCCTGGCAACCAGTTTATGTCAGACATCTTGAAATCTCTTACAAAGATTTCGTTTTTGATAATATAAACAAATTTATCCTTCCTATGACGTATTGTTCCTTATTTAAATTCAGTCACTGATATTTTGAAATCCTAACGAAGCATTTCTCGTTGCACAGCTTCATATCCGATAGGCATCAGTGGTGCATTTATTCCGTTAAGAGCCATCCAGTCAATCAGTCTCTCCCATCTCAACCAATCAAACCATTGTAAACTATAGCTAACCGTTACCGCATTTAACGCATGTCGAAGTTTGAAAGGTGTGGAGCATTGAATGGTCAGATTTTGCTCTTAAAATACCACTGAAACTTATTATTTCAAAAGAAAATGAATTTGGTGCTTACGAACTAGCGGCAAATCTTTCTGCTCAACATCATTCCATGAAAAAGATATTCCATTTTGGCGTATAAATTGGTTAATACAAAAACTTGCATCGGACGGTGTGGTTCCCTTAAAACCCATTTCAGAGTGTTTCAGGAGAAAGCCTCATTTGTATGGTCGTGTTGATACGAAAAAGAGGGGTATATAACTTATATGTAGTATAAGACTTATACTATAAGTGATAACTTATCACTGATAATATTGGTTTAGAAATTAACCACAGGAATATATCATTGTTTTAAACCTTATTTAATACTTACTGTTATAAAGAGTGTTGGGCTGCCATCACTTGGAGTCGGAGGTGTTTTAACTTGAATTGTACTTCCCAACTCTGTTTTGTGATCAATTGTGACCGAGATATTATACTGCTTCAACGATGATGATGTGAAAAGACGATTAAGAAATGCATTGAGACCTTTTTTGGCTTTGAAAATAAATCTAATTGTCATAAAATTATCAAAAACTTCCGCGCTGACGTAAAATCCCAAAGGCGCGTGATAATCAAAACAAAACCAAATCGGAGTTTCCAGCACAAAATGGCAAAATAAAGCCAGTGAAAATCCTCCACCGCATTTTTTCTCAAGTAGTCAGTATGGATATTGATTCAACGCTTGGAATTAAAATCAACATTTGCAAAGCCATCAAATTGAGATGGGTTTCAAAATATCGCTTAGCTCACTTAAATAGAACCAGACTTTAAAATTTAAAGTTTAAATGGTTAATTTGGTTCACTTTGGCTAATTTTGTGCCAATAAAGTGGTAGGATGCCGACATTTGCTAGGTACTCAGTAGAACACTGCCACAATCGGAACTTCCGATTCGGAAAGAAAACATATAAGAAAAATTACAGCTGTGTGAGTTGGTGTTAGAAAGATAGTAATTCATAAATGCTTTGTCTGTTACTAAGGCAATATAGTAGTCTCAAGGGGTAGTCTTAGAGTATTCAGTAAAAAAATCACTTCTAACAGAATCTTGATTAAATTATGACTACAGTCAAAACAAAATTAGCGACCTTGAAACCCTGAAGGATCCCTCTATGGCTAAATATCTAAAATAAATCGAATTTCTCCGCTGCGTGTAGAGTTCGGGAGATTGCCGTATTTAAAATTGTTACGTCTTGAATGATAGTTTGAATAAGTTTAAGTATAATACTGTGCCATTCTAAAGACCACTTCTCTCAATTAAAGAATAATTAAACACTAATTAACATGCAATTAGTTTCCTGTCGCCGGCCGCAAGACATGAGTTTATACTGGTTTCCATTTAGTGGTCAAAAAGCATTAATAATGGCCACAAATGGCCATTTGTATGAATTGAATGAATCCTTTTCGAGCGAAAAATACCCATCAACAAATTATGACAAGAGAAAACACATTTTCTGTTTAAATATGAATGAACAGACACCCTATTGAATGTCATAACGCCATAAAAGAATCAATTTCCCAGAATAGAGTTAAAATCACAAAATAACAAGAAATATTGAACAAATATGACAAAATTCCAAGTGATTAAATTAGGAGGAAAATGGACCAAGACACACCACGAGAATTTCCAGGTAAGCTCATAGTTTTTAAGTGTGAAAACCAATTTAAAAACAGTTAAAGACGGATTTTGGAATGCGTCCATGTGTTGACTTGTCTTTATTTTGTGTAACCGTGGTTAACCAGGATTAACCGTTAACTATCATTAGGCGTATAATGAAGCGAATCCTGGAATGGCTATCGATACAAATGACATAAAATGCGAATATACTCTACGAGAAACGGATTTTCACACAGCAGCTTTTCTTAATGGACAAAGAAAAATTGATTTAACAACGCCATTGAATGGAAAAGCAGAACATAAAATGGGAGATATCGTAAGTTAAATATATAATTCAAACTTGGCTTATTCGTATCAGTACCAGGGTTTCTCGTACCGCAACGCACCAGGACCAATAAAAACCAATAAATTTCGGATCAACGCGAATAGAGCGGTCCGCGGACCAAGCGGTGTGTGAATCCCTGATCGAAACTGATTTCGCACCGTTCAGGCCAGATCTCTGATCAGTGATCTAAACCAATAATGGCGAGCTTTTCTTCAGAACTTCTCGTCGCTGACACAAACAAGTCCAAATCACATAAATCAAATGTTTTTCGATACGAATGGAGTTATTCAGAAGACTGTCGATATAAGAATACCTGAAGACGGAAAATTAGTTGTCGCTGAAACTGCAAATGGGGTGACCCTTTTCACATATTTCAATAAAGATTGACGTTTCATATTTCTTACCTCTGACCTTCATCTGACGTCTGTTAATTATCATCTCATTCTTCTTGAACGTGAAAATGAAATAAATACTGAAAGAAAAGAAAATCATCTAATGGGTTGCATCATTAAGTTAAATTCAATTATTTGGTAAATTATCGTTGCTGGCATCTACATCCGATTGATCTCACGATGTGGTCACTACTAGTGGTCAGCCATGTCAGTATTGAGCCTGATGTTGGCGGAGTAGTGATGATGTTGGTAGTGGTGGTGGAGCCAAGGGCGCTAGAATCACCGACTCCGTTAATTTTTTCAACTAAACAATCATTTAAGGAAATAGAGGTTTGTAAGAGCAAGTTAAAACAAAGGAAATAGTTCATAAAGCTGCTTGTAGAGATTCCAGCTGATTTCATCGAGAAAAGATTAATTGGTGAACTTAAAAAAGGCTGAAATGAGTGGATCAGATTCGGATTACGCATCAGATCATTCAGATGTTAAAGGGCACTGTCGCTGTATAGTTAAACACGAAGCACTCCATGCAGACGAATTAAGTTTGGACATCGGAGGAACGGTCAAAATATTTGTTAAAAAGGGGGTCACACATAAGAGTGGAACACCCAGTCTTGAACTTTCACACATTAGAGTGCAACACTTTCATATTACTTTGCATGTACAGTGTTCCACTCTAATGTGTACAAGTTCAATACCGGTTGTTCCACTCTAATCTGTGATCCCCTATACAGCTTATAGTATCTGAGCTCATTTGTTGACATTGAAAAGACATCATTCGAGTCATTGACGATGGTGATGATGATTGGTGGTGGGGAGAATGTAATGAGATGGAAGGATGGTTTAGTACTTCATTTATTGAAGTCATTCGACTCGATAATCCCATCCAGTATTTTCAAGAAGGTAAAGTCAAACCGACCTCCGAGTCAAACTCTGATTTTGATTTTTGAAACGTCAATTTTCCAGGATTTTCACAGCTTTGACTTGTTGGTATCTGATTGTCAGATGAGTTTCTGAAGTTGTAAAGAATGGGTCATACCATATGTATGAGTCATCATCATGTCTATGGTATACTTAATACTTATTTCTCACCTAACATTTGTATTTGACTGAAATTAATAGTTGAGAGTTCTTGCAATTTTATTTTTAGTTGCTCGATTGAAAAGCGGGCTTACTCAGAAATATCTCTCAGAATCATTCCGAAGAAAAAGAGCAAAAGTAATGGAAGAATTTGTGACAAGTGAGACAGAGTATGTTTCGAATCTTGATCACGTTATTCATGGATACCTGGTTGAATGCGAATCAAATCCAGGACTATTTCCAGACAAACTTATCGCTCATATATTCTGCAACATTCGGGATATTCATGATCTTCACGTTCGATTTCTCCGCCGAATGAAACGTGCCGTTCGCCAGAATTCAATAACTGCGATTGGACGCTTGTTCTTGTCCAATCAGAAGTCTTTTGAAATATACCGCGAATATTGCTTCAATTTTGACAGTGCAAACACCCAAGTTAACAGCCTACTTGTTCAACAAGAATACACCTCGTTTTTTAATTGCTGTCGGACAAAAGATCTCAGGTTGGTCAAGTCTGTTCGTTTTTTACCGTATTTCAAAATACGGTATTTGAGGTACTTCGATGTTGGTGACGGATGTGACGAGGATTCTAGATTCTGTCACTTACATCGCTGTAATCTCTGATCTTATATAAGCTATATTTAGTGTTGTCCGGCTTCCGCTTCCAAGTTATTTGTTATGTCCGGTGCAACGGATTTGTAAATATTCACTCCTTTTGGAGTCATTGTTGAAAGTCTCAGAAAATGAAGACGATGAAATGATTGTTTTGAAAGCGATCCAAGCGATGAAAAAAATACCACAAGGAATCGTTTCAGAATTGTCTATGAGAGTATGGTATGATATCGTAAAAATGTAACGTAATAATTACGTACTGATGAAATAATGATGACGGTATTTGCCTGAAACGGGGAAAGAAATAGACAATGCCCGCTCAGTGATGGCAGAAGAAAAGAATAATGAATTGATTCAATTTCAAAAACGAGTAAAACAGTGGACTGGCCCTGATTTAGGGGTCAGTTCGTCACAGGTAGGTTGACATTTGTAAGTCAGATTCTAATCCTTGAACACCCTACCAGGGATACAAATCAATATATTTATATTGCCAATATCAATATTGTTTTTTGTCTAGCTACAATATCAATATTGAAATATGGTTGGAAATATTAAAAATTGATATAAAAAAAGTTACAATTATGGAAAAAATCAATATCAATATTGATAATTCGACTGATTTTTATCCCTGCCCTACCTTATGTAAGTAGAGTGTCCAAACTGAAAATAGTTTTTTTGGTTTTGGCTTACAACTATCAACCTACCTTAAGCTTATACATTATTCAAAAGTAATTTTATATCAGGATCATAAACGCGAGGCGTTGCTAATGTACCTTTTCGATAATCAGCTGGTTCTATGTTCAAATGGTCAGACCGACCATGACTTAGTTTATTACAAGCGATTTGATTTAGCTTTTTTAACATTCAAAATTGAAGATAATAATTTTATATTTACCCGATCAGGGGAGACGCTTCCTAAAATTCAAGACTTTAAACCTCCCATCTGTCCCAAAACGGAATCTTTTTCGACCAAGATAAAATCGAGCTTTAGATTTGCAAGAGAGCACAAAGATTATGGTCATATTCCTAGGCTGGGTAGTATCGATAGTACAGAGACAGATGGTGATGGAGTTGATGATAGGGTTGAAATACATGTAAAAGGAAGACGAGCACGACAACAATGGAGATATTTGCTCAGTCTCGAAATTGGTTTTGCCAAAATAAAATATAATCACTCAAACTCAGAAGAAAATACTCAAAACAGTTTAAATGGGAAGAGTGATATCCGTATTGCGGAAGACATTTGTAATTTTATACGCAATCTGAACAAAGAAACGACATAGCCGGTCAAAAGACATTTCTTTTCATCTGTAATAAATAAGAATTGATATATTGTGTCTCTATTAGGGTGGTTCACGGCCTATCTCGCTAATGTATTCTCGACCAAACTATTTTTAAATGGTCATAACTTTTGTAGCGCAAATTTCCGTAATATGCCATCTGTACCAACCGACTCAGAGTGACCCAAAATTACGTTTAATTTTAGTATCCAACTCCAGCATTATTAAAAATTTAAGAACCACCAATATCAGGCCCTTAAATCGATGAAAATTCGATTGTCTTTGATGACTCATCTCACACTGACTGTGAGTCACAAATTATCAGTGATCCAACCTCACAGTCTTCTCTAGATTAATTCTGACCGAAAGTCACTCTCCTCAGAAACGAATTTCTGAAAATCCCATCAACCAAGTTGGAATCGTAACAATGAAATACATGAGATTATCGTCGAAAATGAGTCAGTAATCGTAGAAACGGGCCAATGGGATTGAGGGCCACGCCTACAGTAAAATGTTCTGCGCGAGAAATAAAATTCTTCCTTCCACTGTTTGGTAAGAAAACTGATACTGATAAAAGAGTACACCACATAGTTTGCGCGAAAAACTTGTCCTGAAACAAAAAGCTAAAGCGCTACCGGTGACCATGCCATGAATCGAGTAAGGCTATTAAAATCAATTTCAGGCGACTAAAACTTCCGCGGATCAGACTGGATAGTCGAACTATAGCACCAAAAGGCGCATCCGTTCTAGAGCCAAGACCGAATGTGGTTCCTGACCAAGCTTTTGAAACAAATATCAATTTTCTTCATCAACTAGAAAAGGATTTGCGCAAAACCTTCCAAAGGAAATGGAAATTTCCATCAGATGACCAATCGGAAGAAAATCGTAAAAAGGTTTGTTTCATAACTTTATGTTTTTGTGGCTTTTTAACGTCGGTCAGATTCTATAGGGGGTGACATGACACATAAGCGTGGAACACCCGGTCATGAACTTGCACACATTTCCAACTTTACGTGAAAATCATATGGAAGTGTTATGTGTGCAAGTTCCAGACCAGGTTTTCCACTCTGATGTGTAACCCCTTATACACGGCAAAAAAACATTGAAATGTACCCTTCTATAACCCCCTTTATAGTTGAATAAACGTATGCTTTTCTATTTGGACTATTTGACGAAGGTCGGATTTGAAATTTCTCATGGGTTTCGCGCCGTGTTGCGCGATCGCATGGTATTAAAAATCTAAACAAAGAAAATTCGTATGGAGCAGATATATATAATTGCATTTGTGTCAGAAACGGATCCTACTTCAGGAAAAATTTCATTTCAATCCGTTTATGTGGAAATTCACTA